>OY748298.1:21769158-21799158 GCA_963556515.1 Nudaria mundana
AGCACTGGTCGTCCTACCCCCCTTTTCGATTCGTACAGGGAAGCATTTTCCCTGATCCGAATGTCCAAGGGGAGCAGGCCGGCCAATGCCAACGCGGCATTGAGAGACACCGTCCGGTAGGCCCGGCACAGCTTCTGAGCGAAGCCGCGCTGCACCACGTTGAGTCTCTTCTGCACCATTTTCTTTTCTGTCGCTGGCGCCCAAGCTGCTGCTGCATATGTGATGATGGGCTCCACTGTCGCGGTGTAGATTATCCGGATAATCTCCGGATGGAGGCCCCAGCTGGATCTGGCGGCTGACGACACCCGCTTGTAGACGCCCAATGCCCGTTCGCACACGTTTGCGACGTGGGCATTGAACGTCAACCGCCGGTCGATCGTCAGCCCCAGCAACTTGATTTCCTCCGCCATTGCAATGTCGACCCCGCCCATGCTCAGGCGTGGGGTGTCATAATCAAGCTTATTGGTAAGCACCATAGCGCACGTTTTGTGCGGTGCAAACCTCAGCTTGTTCATGACACCCCAAGACCGAACATACTCGAGGGCGCCATTGCCACGGCGCTCGATCTCCATTGCCGTGTCCCCGGAAAAGACGACGACTATGTCGTCGGCAAAAGCCTGACAATAGTCGCCTCTCTCCGTGAGACCCTTCAATAGGGGATCGAGGAGGAGATTCCAGAGGATAGGGCCTCCGATGGAGCCCTGCACGCAGCCCTTGGTGGTTTCCCTAACGTATTCGCAGCCCCCGTACCTCACTCGTACCCTCCTCTCGCTGAGATAGTCGGCTAGCACCGCACGTAACACCGGTGGACACTGTTCCTCCGCCAGCCGAACCTTGATGGCAGGCCACCACGCGTTATCAAAGGCGCCCTCTATGTCCAGCGAGACCATCGTGATGAGCTTCTTCTTGCGAAGTTCGCCCCTCACGTGGCCCACCAGGGCACAGAGGGCGTCCTCGGTACCGCGCTGTGGCATGAAGCCGTACTGACGGGGGCTCATCCTCGGTGCTAGGTGCCATACCAGCCGCCTAACCAGCATCTTCTCGAATATCTTCCCAAACACTGGAAGCAGCCCAATGGGTCTGTACGACCGTGGATCCTGGTAGTCGGTTTTACCCGGCTTCCGTAACGCGATCACGGTCGCCTCCTTCCAGTCCTTGGGGAAACATCCGAGACGAAAGCATTTGTTGAAGAGGGTAAGGTGGGTGTCCAGATTAGCCAGCACAACCCGTGTGCAGATATCCGACGTGAAGCCATCCACCCCGGGAGCCCTCTTCGGATTGAAGCTGAGCACAGCCGCACGCAGCTCGTGTTCAGTGAGGTCCGGCTCATGATCATCATGGGGCGCGGGCCCCACTGTCTCGGCTTTTAGTCGAATGCGGCTGTGCTCCGGTGTGTCTTCCCGTGGGGAATCCACGGGGTAGAAGACTTCCGCCAGTACCCTGACGGAGTTCTGCTGGTCAATCTGGATTCCACCATGTACGAGAGGTAAGTCCTCCTCCTGTCTCGAAGTGTTGCGTATGACCCTGTAGATGCCCTGCCACACCCCTTCCCTATCCTGACGCTCACAAAACTCCTTCCATGACTTAATTTGGGCCGCCTTAGCCTGCTTCACGTAAAGGGCCTTGGCCGTCACGTACTCCTCGACTACCCACTGCCGCCGCGACGGTGCTGCCCAATGGACTCTGCGCTTCTTGGTGGCGACTGACTTTTTCATCTGTTCCAGCTCCTCCGACCACCATGGGATGCTAAATCTGTGCCGAGATTTGTGTTTAGGTATCGCGTGGTCACATGCTTCGGCGACCGACTCCGTGTGCTTTCGCACAAGTGCGTTCAGAGCAACCGCATCGCAAATGGGCTGGATATCTTCCACAGTGATTCGGTTCAGCGAGCGTACCTCGCTGAACTTACTGTGGAAGTCCCCCCATTTAGCTTTGCGGGTGTTGTACACACGGGTCGTGCGTTCCACGGCGATACCTTTAGCTCTTTCGAGCAGAATTTTGAATAGCATCCCATTGTGGTCGGAGGTAGCCAGGTCCTTGACTACTCGCCAGCCGTTCACCAATCCGAGCAGGTCCACGCTGCAGCAGGTCACGTCGACATAGCTGGTGAGGTGGGTCGTCCCTCGAACCGTGTCGAAGGTCGGCCCACCCCCGTCGTTGAGCACGTGAAGGTCAAGCTCCCCCACGAGAGCAGACAGATCGTCACCCCGGTCGTCATCTATCGGGCTACCCCACCAGGCGCTTTTCGCGTTGGCGTCCCCTCCAACGAGAAGTTTTGGCGTACCGAGCTCTCTTCTAATTCGGGCCAAGTGCTCCAAGTATGGTGCAAGAGGTACGTCGGGCTCAAAGTAGTACGAAACGACGAGCACCTCCCAGACCCTGGTCCGAAGCATCACCACACAAATGTTATTGGTGGTGAGTTGGGGGCACTGGCTAACGTCGATGTCGTAGTCGAAGACCACGACAGCGGCCTTAACAGTGCCCTCACCTCGGCAGGTGTTCTGGAAGATCCTCGCCCCTCCGTACGACTTCATCGCCTTGATGTTCCCAACGTAGGGCTCTTGCACCAAGGCAAAAGCGATGTTACGCTTCTTGGCCTCTAGCATGAGCTCGGTAGTGGCCAACTCTCCCCGCTGGAGGTTAACCTGGACGACGTTGTAGCCGGGGGTGTCCGCAGCACTTGAAACGCCAAAGGTGCCCTCAGCAATACGATACTGAGGACCGCGCTATGGCGTCCCACTTGACGCGGACAGGGCAATCCCGGCTAAACGTCGCATGGCTAGCGTCTGGTAGTTTAGCCCGACAGCAATTTACACACGTGGGCCCGCGGCCGGCCAAAGCCGCAGGACATGCAGCCCTCAGATGAGGTCCCCCGCAATGACTGCAGGTTTCCCCAGCCTCGGCGCAGTTCCTGCGGCCGTGGCCGTACGCGAGGCACGTAGTGCACTGGACGACGGGGGATTGATCCTCTACCCGCACCTGCTGGATGTCTATGTAGACCCGCCCAGCTGTCACCAGTCTCTGCCACAACCTGGGATGCACCTGGAGGACGGCATGGCACTCGAGGTCGTTCCGTGCCCTCCTCCGGTACCTCACGGTTGCCGCAGACTCGGCTGGTGACAGCCCATCCAGCAGGTGTTTATTTTGTTTTCTTAAGGCAGCCAATATATCATCATCTGAGTTGTACCTCATCAGGAACCGGAGGACCACGAGGGGATGCTTGGCTGGTGCGTCCTCAACAAGAAGTTTCTTGTTGGCACTCAGCCTAGCCTGTGCCCGCTCTAGGTCGTCCCGTGAGGTACAACTCAGAACTACCCTCTTGTCCCTCACCTTTCTTACCCTTTCAACCTGGATGCCCGTCACCCTCGCATCCAGGGCCTTCCTTACATCCTCAATCACTCTTTCACTACTGTCTTTTTCGTCACCGGATGACACCAGAACGGAGAATGTCGGTTTCGGCTTTGCGAGGACCGCCGCGTAGGAGGGCATCGACCTCTCCCCCGCGGCGACCCGTCGCTCAACCTCCTTAGTAGTGTGGCCAATGGCCCTGATCTCCTTTAATAGTTCTCCGTTCTGTTGCCCTCCGGCGACCTCATTCGTCATACCTTTCAACCCTTCAGTCATTCTTTCCATCTCTCGTTTGTGAGTCGCCAATGCTACCGCGTGCTCTTCTAATTTAACTAACAGGCCACAGTCGCCTGGAGGCCCCTCTATCCCTACACCTACCCCCGCTGCTACGCCCCCGTGGTTCGCATGCATCCTTCTCTCTCTCTCTCCTTCCATTTCATTCATACGCTCAATCTTATCCGTCATTTCTTGCATTCTTCTCTCATTCTCCCTTAAATAACTAGCATTCCTCTCTATTTTTAGGCGTAGTCTCTCTTCCATATTTTTAAGTTGTTTCACCACCTTTCCCGTATCTTTCCCCTCCCTTCCTTGGTTTTGTTCATCCTGGCTTTCCCCCATGCCCGTTTCCGCGTAGTCTCCTTCGAGTGTCACCTCTTTGAAAATGTCGTACAGGCCCTGCAGTGCCTTCAATACGCCCCTTTTACAGTCACCGCGCATGTTTCTTGTGTGGGCCACACTATTTTTGCCATGGATCACCATAGCCTTCGCCCTGGCTGCCCGGTTCTGTGGGGTTGGCGTATACGACACGACCACCATGTCCCCATTGAAGGGTTCCGATTGGGATGGTGAAGTGGCGAGTGCGGTTGTATCGGTGGTGGTGGTGGTTGTGGTCGCAGTGGCGGTAGTGGCGTTTGTGGTGTCGGTGCTGGTGGTAGTAATGGTGGTGGCACCTGTGGTGGTTGTGGTGGTGACTGCTGTGGTGGCGGCAATGGCAGGGGTTGCGGTGGTGACGGTGCCATTTGCGATGGTGGTCTTGATGGCAACGGTCTTGGCTTTAAGAGCCTTGATCCTCGGGGGGCTCCTTGCCAGTGCCGACTTCTTTGTAATGAGGGGGTTTGCGTTATTTGGGATTTCTAATCTGACTGCGGCTTTCGGTAGGGCAGACCCACCGCCAGCCGCCTCCAGACTCTTTCGTATACTCGCTACATTGGTCAGTGTCTTTGTCTTTGATGGCGAGACACTCGGCGCTTTGCCCTGCCTGTTTGGTGGTGGTGTTCTGATGGGGTTCATAATGTGAAGATGGGGGCCCGTTGGCACACCGGGTGTAAAGAGTCCGGTGTGTGTAACCCAACCCAATCCAACCCAACGATAAAATCAATTGACAAAGAAATTAAAAACAGTTTGAATAATTACAATTTACATTAAATTCAATTTAAAACTAACGTCAATAGGACGCGGGATAAAACAATATTACGGCCCAATAAGACACAAAGTCGGTACAAACACGTGACAAAATCACAGTCAAAACACTTAGACTAGGCCAATAGGGCGCAAAAATAATCAAATAAATATAGGGTCAATAAATATCACAGTTAATGCTAGTCGGTGTCTTAGAAATAAGCCAATATGGCCGATTTTGTCTCAAAATATTGGTTAAAAATAATGTTTCTTAAAACTAGGCCAATAGGGGCAGGTCGTTAAAACAAAACAAACAAACAAACAGCAAACGAAAACACAATTGGTAACCCTATACAAAAATAAAATTATCTAAATTTGGCTTTTGGCAAGAAAAAGTCCCCGCGACCTTCCAGTCACCCGCTTCAAAGTCTAGGTCCCGAGACGAGAAAACAGGGCGGGTGGGCGGGCGATCACACGCAGTTTTTTGCGGTTCTCTCAAAAACTATAGGACCTAGAAAAGCAAATGATACGTCTAAAGATAGGTATTTAGACGGGCTATATTGTGACGTAATAAAAATATTTGGTGTAGTACAAAAATTTGGAATTATAGCACTTTGACTGTTTTTTGAGGCACTAGATGTACCACAAAAGTGAAATTTGATACAACCAAATATCAACCCTTATCAACAAAAGGGGTGTCCAGAGAAAGGTATTGAGATGAACTTTAATATGGTGTAATAAAAAGTCTAGGTCTAGAACAAAATTTTGAATAAACAATTCGGAAACTACTATGGATCACCAGGTGCACCACGAACTGAGGATTTCAGCAGCTGAATTTAGGTTTTTACTATTGAAAGCTGTACCGCCAGAAAGCGCCTCCGAAGAGGTATCTAACGATATAGATGGTTTGTTTAAAATCTGAAGTTTAATATGTACAATTTAATGTTTTATATAAAAAGTTAGGCCAAAAGTTAGATAAATTTTTAAAACGAGCAAAACCGGGCGAACGTTATATGTATGTAACGGGCGCGACAACAGGATACCAAAAATGTTAAAATTATCGATCTAGGTCAAAAACTGAGCAAGTTATGCTGTCAAATAGGTTACGAATTCGTTGAAATTTCGTTAAAAATGTCCTTCTAAGGAAGACTTTATTTGATATTTATCGGTTCTATGGTATGGCTTTATTTATATCAAAACGCAGTTTTTTGCGGTTCTCTCAAAAACTATAGGACCTAGAAAAGCAAATGATACGTCTAAAGATAGGTATTTAGACGGGCTATATTGTGACGTAATAAAAATATTTGGTGTAGTACAAAAATTTGGAATTATAGCACTTTGACTGTTTTTTGAGGCACTAGATGTACCACAAAAGTGAAATTTGATACAACCAAATATCAACCCTTATCAACAAAAGGGGTGTCCAGAGAAAGGTATTGAGATGAACTTTAATATGGTGTAATAAAAAGTCTAGGTCTAGAACAAAATTTTGAATAAACAATTCGGAAACTACTATGGATCACCAGGTGCACCACGAACTGAGGATTTCAGCAGCTGAATTTAGGTTTTTACTATTGAAAGCTGTACCGCCAGAAAGCGCCTCCGAAGAGGTATCTAACGATATAGATGGTTTGTTTAAAATCTGAAGTTTAATATGTACAATTTAATGTTTTATATAAAAAGTTAGGCCAAAAGTTAGATAAATTTTTAAAACGAGCAAAACCGGGCGAACGTTATATGTATGTAACGGGCGCGACAACAGGATACCAAAAATGTTAAAATTATCGATCTAGGTCAAAAACTGAGCAAGTTATGCTGTCAAATAGGTTACGAATTCGTTGAAATTTCGTTAAAAATGTCCTTCTAAGGAAGACTTTATTTGATATTTATCGGTTCTATGGTATGGCTTTATTTATATCAAAACGCAGTTTTTTGCGGTTCTCTCAAAAACTATAGGACCTAGAAAAGCAAATGATACGTCTAAAGATAGGTATTTAGACGGGCTATATTGTGACGTAATAAAAATATTTGGTGTAGTACAAAAATTTGGAATTATAGCACTTTGACTGTTTTTTGAGGCACTAGATGTACCACAAAAGTGAAATTTGATACAACCAAATATCAACCCTTATCAACAAAAGGGGTGTCCAGAGAAAGGTATTGAGATGAACTTTAATATGGTGTAATAAAAAGTCTAGGTCTAGAACAAAATTTTGAATAAACAATTCGGAAACTACTATGGATCACCAGGTGCACCACGAACTGAGGATTTCAGCAGCTGAATTTAGGTTTTTACTATTGAAAGCTGTACCGCCAGAAAGCGCCTCCGAAGAGGTATCTAACGATATAGATGGTTTGTTTAAAATCTGAAGTTTAATATGTACAATTTAATGTTTTATATAAAAAGTTAGGCCAAAAGTTAGATAAATTTTTAAAACGAGCAAAACCGGGCGAACGTTATATGTATGTAACGGGCGCGACAACAGGATACCAAAAATGTTAAAATTATCGATCTAGGTCAAAAACTGAGCAAGTTATGCTGTCAAATAGGTTACGAATTCGTTGAAATTTCGTTAAAAATGTCCTTCTAAGGAAGACTTTATTTGATATTTATCGGTTCTATGGTATGGCTTTATTTATATCAAAACGCAGTTTTTTGCGGTTCTCTCAAAAACTATAGGACCTAGAAAAGCAAATGATACGTCTAAAGATAGGTATTTAGACGGGCTATATTGTGACGTAATAAAAATATTTGGTGTAGTACAAAAATTTGGAATTATAGCACTTTGACTGTTTTTTGAGGCACTAGATGTACCACAAAAGTGAAATTTGATACAACCAAATATCAACCCTTATCAACAAAAGGGGTGTCCAGAGAAAGGTATTGAGATGAACTTTAATATGGTGTAATAAAAAGTCTAGGTCTAGAACAAAATTTTGAATAAACAATTCGGAAACTACTATGGATCACCAGGTGCACCACGAACTGAGGATTTCAGCAGCTGAATTTAGGTTTTTACTATTGAAAGCTGTACCGCCAGAAAGCGCCTCCGAAGAGGTATCTAACGATATAGATGGTTTGTTTAAAATCTGAAGTTTAATATGTACAATTTAATGTTTTATATAAAAAGTTAGGCCAAAAGTTAGATAAATTTTTAAAACGAGCAAAACCGGGCGAACGTTATATGTATGTAACGGGCGCGACAACAGGATACCAAAAATGTTAAAATTATCGATCTAGGTCAAAAACTGAGCAAGTTATGCTGTCAAATAGGTTACGAATTCGTTGAAATTTCGTTAAAAATGTCCTTCTAAGGAAGACTTTATTTGATATTTATCGGTTCTATGGTATGGCTTTATTTATATCAAAACGCAGTTTTTTGCGGTTCTCTCAAAAACTATAGGACCTAGAAAAGCAAATGATACGTCTAAAGATAGGTATTTAGACGGGCTATATTGTGACGTAATAAAAATATTTGGTGTAGTACAAAAATTTGGAATTATAGCACTTTGACTGTTTTTTGAGGCACTAGATGTACCACAAAAGTGAAATTTGATACAACCAAATATCAACCCTTATCAACAAAAGGGGTGTCCAGAGAAAGGTATTGAGATGAACTTTAATATGGTGTAATAAAAAGTCTAGGTCTAGAACAAAATTTTGAATAAACAATTCGGAAACTACTATGGATCACCAGGTGCACCACGAACTGAGGATTTCAGCAGCTGAATTTAGGTTTTTACTATTGAAAGCTGTACCGCCAGAAAGCGCCTCCGAAGAGGTATCTAACGATATAGATGGTTTGTTTAAAATCTGAAGTTTAATATGTACAATTTAATGTTTTATATAAAAAGTTAGGCCAAAAGTTAGATAAATTTTTAAAACGAGCAAAACCGGGCGAACGTTATATGTATGTAACGGGCGCGACAACAGGATACCAAAAATGTTAAAATTATCGATCTAGGTCAAAAACTGAGCAAGTTATGCTGTCAAATAGGTTACGAATTCGTTGAAATTTCGTTAAAAATGTCCTTCTAAGGAAGACTTTATTTGATATTTATCGGTTCTATGGTATGGCTTTATTTATATCAAAACGCAGTTTTTTGCGGTTCTCTCAAAAACTATAGGACCTAGAAAAGCAAATGATACGTCTAAAGATAGGTATTTAGACGGGCTATATTGTGACGTAATAAAAATATTTGGTGTAGTACAAAAATTTGGAATTATAGCACTTTGACTGTTTTTTGAGGCACTAGATGTACCACAAAAGTGAAATTTGATACAACCAAATATCAACCCTTATCAACAAAAGGGGTGTCCAGAGAAAGGTATTGAGATGAACTTTAATATGGTGTAATAAAAAGTCTAGGTCTAGAACAAAATTTTGAATAAACAATTCGGAAACTACTATGGATCACCAGGTGCACCACGAACTGAGGATTTCAGCAGCTGAATTTAGGTTTTTACTATTGAAAGCTGTACCGCCAGAAAGCGCCTCCGAAGAGGTATCTAACGATATAGATGGTTTGTTTAAAATCTGAAGTTTAATATGTACAATTTAATGTTTTATATAAAAAGTTAGGCCAAAAGTTAGATAAATTTTTAAAACGAGCAAAACCGGGCGAACGTTATATGTATGTAACGGGCGCGACAACAGGATACCAAAAATGTTAAAATTATCGATCTAGGTCAAAAACTGAGCAAGTTATGCTGTCAAATAGGTTACGAATTCGTTGAAATTTCGTTAAAAATGTCCTTCTAAGGAAGACTTTATTTGATATTTATCGGTTCTATGGTATGGCTTTATTTATATCAAAACGCAGTTTTTTGCGGTTCTCTCAAAAACTATAGGACCTAGAAAAGCAAATGATACGTCTAAAGATAGGTATTTAGACGGGCTATATTGTGACGTAATAAAAATATTTGGTGTAGTACAAAAATTTGGAATTATAGCACTTTGACTGTTTTTTGAGGCACTAGATGTACCACAAAAGTGAAATTTGATACAACCAAATATCAACCCTTATCAACAAAAGGGGTGTCCAGAGAAAGGTATTGAGATGAACTTTAATATGGTGTAATAAAAAGTCTAGGTCTAGAACAAAATTTTGAATAAACAATTCGGAAACTACTATGGATCACCAGGTGCACCACGAACTGAGGATTTCAGCAGCTGAATTTAGGTTTTTACTATTGAAAGCTGTACCGCCAGAAAGCGCCTCCGAAGAGGTATCTAACGATATAGATGGTTTGTTTAAAATCTGAAGTTTAATATGTACAATTTAATGTTTTATATAAAAAGTTAGGCCAAAAGTTAGATAAATTTTTAAAACGAGCAAAACCGGGCGAACGTTATATGTATGTAACGGGCGCGACAACAGGATACCAAAAATGTTAAAATTATCGATCTAGGTCAAAAACTGAGCAAGTTATGCTGTCAAATAGGTTACGAATTCGTTGAAATTTCGTTAAAAATGTCCTTCTAAGGAAGACTTTATTTGATATTTATCGGTTCTATGGTATGGCTTTATTTATATCAAAACGCAGTTTTTTGCGGTTCTCTCAAAAACTATAGGACCTAGAAAAGCAAATGATACGTCTAAAGATAGGTATTTAGACGGGCTATATTGTGACGTAATAAAAATATTTGGTGTAGTACAAAAATTTGGAATTATAGCACTTTGACTGTTTTTTGAGGCACTAGATGTACCACAAAAGTGAAATTTGATACAACCAAATATCAACCCTTATCAACAAAAGGGGTGTCCAGAGAAAGGTATTGAGATGAACTTTAATATGGTGTAATAAAAAGTCTAGGTCTAGAACAAAATTTTGAATAAACAATTCGGAAACTACTATGGATCACCAGGTGCACCACGAACTGAGGATTTCAGCAGCTGAATTTAGGTTTTTACTATTGAAAGCTGTACCGCCAGAAAGCGCCTCCGAAGAGGTATCTAACGATATAGATGGTTTGTTTAAAATCTGAAGTTTAATATGTACAATTTAATGTTTTATATAAAAAGTTAGGCCAAAAGTTAGATAAATTTTTAAAACGAGCAAAACCGGGCGAACGTTATATGTATGTAACGGGCGCGACAACAGGATACCAAAAATGTTAAAATTATCGATCTAGGTCAAAAACTGAGCAAGTTATGCTGTCAAATAGGTTACGAATTCGTTGAAATTTCGTTAAAAATGTCCTTCTAAGGAAGACTTTATTTGATATTTATCGGTTCTATGGTATGGCTTTATTTATATCAAAACGCAGTTTTTTGCGGTTCTCTCAAAAACTATAGGACCTAGAAAAGCAAATGATACGTCTAAAGATAGGTATTTAGACGGGCTATATTGTGACGTAATAAAAATATTTGGTGTAGTACAAAAATTTGGAATTATAGCACTTTGACTGTTTTTTGAGGCACTAGATGTACCACAAAAGTGAAATTTGATACAACCAAATATCAACCCTTATCAACAAAAGGGGTGTCCAGAGAAAGGTATTGAGATGAACTTTAATATGGTGTAATAAAAAGTCTAGGTCTAGAACAAAATTTTGAATAAACAATTCGGAAACTACTATGGATCACCAGGTGCACCACGAACTGAGGATTTCAGCAGCTGAATTTAGGTTTTTACTATTGAAAGCTGTACCGCCAGAAAGCGCCTCCGAAGAGGTATCTAACGATATAGATGGTTTGTTTAAAATCTGAAGTTTAATATGTACAATTTAATGTTTTATATAAAAAGTTAGGCCAAAAGTTAGATAAATTTTTAAAACGAGCAAAACCGGGCGAACGTTATATGTATGTAACGGGCGCGACAACAGGATACCAAAAATGTTAAAATTATCGATCTAGGTCAAAAACTGAGCAAGTTATGCTGTCAAATAGGTTACGAATTCGTTGAAATTTCGTTAAAAATGTCCTTCTAAGGAAGACTTTATTTGATATTTATCGGTTCTATGGTATGGCTTTATTTATATCAAAACGCAGTTTTTTGCGGTTCTCTCAAAAACTATAGGACCTAGAAAAGCAAATGATACGTCTAAAGATAGGTATTTAGACGGGCTATATTGTGACGTAATAAAAATATTTGGTGTAGTACAAAAATTTGGAATTATAGCACTTTGACTGTTTTTTGAGGCACTAGATGTACCACAAAAGTGAAATTTGATACAACCAAATATCAACCCTTATCAACAAAAGGGGTGTCCAGAGAAAGGTATTGAGATGAACTTTAATATGGTGTAATAAAAAGTCTAGGTCTAGAACAAAATTTTGAATAAACAATTCGGAAACTACTATGGATCACCAGGTGCACCACGAACTGAGGATTTCAGCAGCTGAATTTAGGTTTTTACTATTGAAAGCTGTACCGCCAGAAAGCGCCTCCGAAGAGGTATCTAACGATATAGATGGTTTGTTTAAAATCTGAAGTTTAATATGTACAATTTAATGTTTTATATAAAAAGTTAGGCCAAAAGTTAGATAAATTTTTAAAACGAGCAAAACCGGGCGAACGTTATATGTATGTAACGGGCGCGACAACAGGATACCAAAAATGTTAAAATTATCGATCTAGGTCAAAAACTGAGCAAGTTATGCTGTCAAATAGGTTACGAATTCGTTGAAATTTCGTTAAAAATGTCCTTCTAAGGAAGACTTTATTTGATATTTATCGGTTCTATGGTATGGCTTTATTTATATCAAAACGCAGTTTTTTGCGGTTCTCTCAAAAACTATAGGACCTAGAAAAGCAAATGATACGTCTAAAGATAGGTATTTAGACGGGCTATATTGTGACGTAATAAAAATATTTGGTGTAGTACAAAAATTTGGAATTATAGCACTTTGACTGTTTTTTGAGGCACTAGATGTACCACAAAAGTGAAATTTGATACAACCAAATATCAACCCTTATCAACAAAAGGGGTGTCCAGAGAAAGGTATTGAGATGAACTTTAATATGGTGTAATAAAAAGTCTAGGTCTAGAACAAAATTTTGAATAAACAATTCGGAAACTACTATGGATCACCAGGTGCACCACGAACTGAGGATTTCAGCAGCTGAATTTAGGTTTTTACTATTGAAAGCTGTACCGCCAGAAAGCGCCTCCGAAGAGGTATCTAACGATATAGATGGTTTGTTTAAAATCTGAAGTTTAATATGTACAATTTAATGTTTTATATAAAAAGTTAGGCCAAAAGTTAGATAAATTTTTAAAACGAGCAAAACCGGGCGAACGTTATATGTATGTAACGGGCGCGACAACAGGATACCAAAAATGTTAAAATTATCGATCTAGGTCAAAAACTGAGCAAGTTATGCTGTCAAATAGGTTACGAATTCGTTGAAATTTCGTTAAAAATGTCCTTCTAAGGAAGACTTTATTTGATATTTATCGGTTCTATGGTATGGCTTTATTTATATCAAAACGCAGTTTTTTGCGGTTCTCTCAAAAACTATAGGACCTAGAAAAGCAAATGATACGTCTAAAGATAGGTATTTAGACGGGCTATATTGTGACGTAATAAAAATATTTGGTGTAGTACAAAAATTTGGAATTATAGCACTTTGACTGTTTTTTGAGGCACTAGATGTACCACAAAAGTGAAATTTGATACAACCAAATATCAACCCTTATCAACAAAAGGGGTGTCCAGAGAAAGGTATTGAGATGAACTTTAATATGGTGTAATAAAAAGTCTAGGTCTAGAACAAAATTTTGAATAAACAATTCGGAAACTACTATGGATCACCAGGTGCACCACGAACTGAGGATTTCAGCAGCTGAATTTAGGTTTTTACTATTGAAAGCTGTACCGCCAGAAAGCGCCTCCGAAGAGGTATCTAACGATATAGATGGTTTGTTTAAAATCTGAAGTTTAATATGTACAATTTAATGTTTTATATAAAAAGTTAGGCCAAAAGTTAGATAAATTTTTAAAACGAGCAAAACCGGGCGAACGTTATATGTATGTAACGGGCGCGACAACAGGATACCAAAAATGTTAAAATTATCGATCTAGGTCAAAAACTGAGCAAGTTATGCTGTCAAATAGGTTACGAATTCGTTGAAATTTCGTTAAAAATGTCCTTCTAAGGAAGACTTTATTTGATATTTATCGGTTCTATGGTATGGCTTTATTTATATCAAAACGCAGTTTTTTGCGGTTCTCTCAAAAACTATAGGACCTAGAAAAGCAAATGATACGTCTAAAGATAGGTATTTAGACGGGCTATATTGTGACGTAATAAAAATATTTGGTGTAGTACAAAAATTTGGAATTATAGCACTTTGACTGTTTTTTGAGGCACTAGATGTACCACAAAAGTGAAATTTGATACAACCAAATATCAACCCTTATCAACAAAAGGGGTGTCCAGAGAAAGGTATTGAGATGAACTTTAATATGGTGTAATAAAAAGTCTAGGTCTAGAACAAAATTTTGAATAAACAATTCGGAAACTACTATGGATCACCAGGTGCACCACGAACTGAGGATTTCAGCAGCTGAATTTAGGTTTTTACTATTGAAAGCTGTACCGCCAGAAAGCGCCTCCGAAGAGGTATCTAACGATATAGATGGTTTGTTTAAAATCTGAAGTTTAATATGTACAATTTAATGTTTTATATAAAAAGTTAGGCCAAAAGTTAGATAAATTTTTAAAACGAGCAAAACCGGGCGAACGTTATATGTATGTAACGGGCGCGACAACAGGATACCAAAAATGTTAAAATTATCGATCTAGGTCAAAAACTGAGCAAGTTATGCTGTCAAATAGGTTACGAATTCGTTGAAATTTCGTTAAAAATGTCCTTCTAAGGAAGACTTTATTTGATATTTATCGGTTCTATGGTATGGCTTTATTTATATCAAAACGCAGTTTTTTGCGGTTCTCTCAAAAACTATAGGACCTAGAAAAGCAAATGATACGTCTAAAGATAGGTATTTAGACGGGCTATATTGTGACGTAATAAAAATATTTGGTGTAGTACAAAAATTTGGAATTATAGCACTTTGACTGTTTTTTGAGGCACTAGATGTACCACAAAAGTGAAATTTGATACAACCAAATATCAACCCTTATCAACAAAAGGGGTGTCCAGAGAAAGGTATTGAGATGAACTTTAATATGGTGTAATAAAAAGTCTAGGTCTAGAACAAAATTTTGAATAAACAATTCGGAAACTACTATGGATCACCAGGTGCACCACGAACTGAGGATTTCAGCAGCTGAATTTAGGTTTTTACTATTGAAAGCTGTACCGCCAGAAAGCGCCTCCGAAGAGGTATCTAACGATATAGATGGTTTGTTTAAAATCTGAAGTTTAATATGTACAATTTAATGTTTTATATAAAAAGTTAGGCCAAAAGTTAGATAAATTTTTAAAACGAGCAAAACCGGGCGAACGTTATATGTATGTAACGGGCGCGACAACAGGATACCAAAAATGTTAAAATTATCGATCTAGGTCAAAAACTGAGCAAGTTATGCTGTCAAATAGGTTACGAATTCGTTGGTTAGGTTAGGTTAGGTTAGGTTAGGTTAGGTTAGGTTAGGTTAGGTTAGGTTAGGTTAGGTTAGGTTAGGTTAGGTTAGGTTAGGTTAGGTTAGGTTAGGTTAGGTTAGGTTAGGTTAGGTTAGGTTAGGTTAGGTTAGGTTAGGTTAGGTTAGGTTAGGTTAGGTTAGGTTAGGTTAGGTTAGGTTAGGTTAGGTTAGGTTAGGTTAGGTTAGGTTAGGTTAGGTTAGGTTAGGTTAGGTTAGGTTAGGTTAGGTTAGGTTAGGTTAGGTTAGGTTAGGTTAGGTTTTTTTTTTTTTTTTTTTTTTTTTATTTTTTTAAGTCCAGGCGCTGTGGCCTGGCCCGCGAACAGTTTCCCTACCATAAGTAAGGCTTTTCTGGCATACTTTATTTAATAGGGTTTTCAATTGCGACTCTTAAAGCTAACTAAAAATTTTATGGGGTTGTGTATAGTTAAAATTTGTAAATAACAATAGATGGGCAATTTCAAATATTGGTTGTATAAATAATGATTTAAGATTTAAAAAATTGTGTAAAATTGTCAAAATAAAATTAGAAAATAAAATCGTCAATAAATTAATGTATAAATCAAATTGCTAATAAAAACAATAAACCAAACAACACAATAATAATCTCTAAGACTTTGTGGTGCGGTGGGTAGAAACAGGACCTTGCGGTTAACTTCCCGGCTGAGAGCGATGTATGCTGGCGGCATAAGCCTATCATAGATGTTCAGCCGGGGGTTCCTAGGTCCTGTTTGTCTCCACCGCACGTCCTGCCACATAAGTAAAGAAGGCGATGACCTTCCACCTAGTAGTCCCATCAAGTAACAGTTGCCCAACCCTACTCAAATTAAACTCAGTGGCCAGGGACATCTGCAGGTCATACCGTTGTGTCCCAAAGATGGGACACTCGAACAGGAGGTGAGGCACGGTTTCGTCGACGGTGGCGTCACAGGCACACGACGGACTCGCCCTGCACTTGAAACGATGCAAGTACGAGGCGAACCCGCCGTGCCCTGTGAGTATCTGTGTGAGCAGGTACTCAGTACCCACTTTGACGACGAATTTGTGGGCTGCGCGTACGTCAGGGAAAAACAACTTGGTCACGCCGGCGACCCCGCCCTCTGTGTATCGCCGATTCCATTCGTCAACCGATTTCTCGCGGAGAATTCGTTTGACGAAGGAAACCGGCACTTGATCGTAGGAGGGTCGGGTTTTCAGACTCAACGCGGCACTCTTCGCCAGCTCATCGGCCCTCTCGTTACCCTCCAGACCGGCGTGCGCTTTGATCCAGAACAGGGATATTTCCCTGCCCTGGACCTCGCCGGCCCTGATGTTGGCCCTGGCCTCGACGGCCAGGCGGTGGGTGGAGGCGTGGTTGGTAACGGATTCGAGGGCCGATCGGGAGTCGCTGATGATTGCGAAGCGTGTACCGGGCCTTTCAGCCGCGAGCCTCGTAGCCCGGCATATTGCAAGCAATTCGGCCTGGTAGACGGTGCAGTAGGGCGACAGTCCAAGTTTGATGGCTCTGGTTTCCGTCTGTCGTTCCCAGATCGACAGAGCGGCTCCTACCTTGCCATCAATCTTGCTGCCGTCTGTAAAAATACGTACTGCATCGCCTACCAGGTCTGCCACATCACTCTGGGAGGTGAGGCGCATGAATTGCCTGCTAATATGGTCGGCTGGATGAGGTCTCTCGCTGAATGGGAACGGTGTCTCTACATCCCGGTCGGCCAGCACTGGTCGTCCTACCCCCCTTTTCGATTCGTACAGGGAAGCATTTTCCCTGATCCGAATGTCCAAGGGGAGCAGGCCGGCCAATGCCAACGCGGCATTGAGAGACACCGTCCGGTAGGCCCGGCACAGCTTCTGTGCGAAGCCGCGCTGCACCACGTTGAGTCTCTTCTGCACCATTTTCTTTTTTGTCGCTGGCGCCCAAGCTGCTGCTGCATAGGTGATGATGGGCTCCACTGTCGCGGTGTAGATGATCCGGATTATCTCCGGATGGAGGCCCCAGCTGGATCTGGCGGCTGACGACACCCGCTTGTAGACGCCCAATGCCCGTTCGCACACGTTTGCGACGTGGGCATTGAACGTCAACCGCCGGTCGATCGTCAGCCCCAGCAACTTGATTTCCTCCGCCATTGCAATGTCGACCCCGCCCATGCTCAGGCGTGGGGTGTCATAATCAAGCTTATTGGTAAGCACCATAGCGCACGTTTTGTGCGGTGCAAACCTCAGCTTGTTCATGACACCCCAAGACCGAACATACTCGAGGGCGCCATTGCCACACACACCATTTAGGTTAGGTTAGGTTAGGTTAGGTTAGGTTAGGTTAGGTTAGGTTAGGTTAGGTTAGGTTAGGTTAGGTTAGGTTAGGTTAGGTTAGGTTAGGTTAGGTTAGGTTAGGTTAGGTTAGGTTAGGTTAGGTTAGGTTAGGTTAGGTTAGGTTAGGTTAGGTTAGGTTAGGTTAGGTTAGGTTAGGTTAGGTTAGGTTAGGTTAGGTTAGGTTAGGTTAGGTTAGGTTAGGTTAGGTTAGGTTAGGTTAGGTTAGGTTAGGTTAGGTTAGGTTAGGTTAGGTTAGGTTAGGTTAGGTTAGGTTAGGTTAGGTTAGGTTAGGTTAGGTTAGGTTAGGTTAGGTTAGGTTAGGTTAGGTTAGGTTAGGTTAGGTTAGGTTAGGTTAGGTTAGGTTAGGTTAGGTTAGGTTAGGTTAGGTTAGGTTAGGTTAGGTTAGGTTAGGTTAGGTTAGGTTAGGTTAGGTTAGGTTAGGTTAGGTTAGGTTAGGTTAGGTTAGGTTAGGTTAGGTTAGGTTAGGTTAGGTTAGGTTAGGTTAGGTTAGGTTAGGTTAGGTTAGGTTAGGTTAGGTTAGGTTAGGTTAGGTTAGGTTAGGTTAGGTTAGGTTAGGTTAGGTTAGGTTAGGTTAGGTTAGGTTAGGTTAGGTTAGGTTAGGTTAGGTTAGGTTAGGTTAGGTTAGGTTAGGTTAGGTTAGGTTAGGTTAGGTTAGGTTAGGTTAGGTTAGGTTAGGTTAGGTTAGGTTAGGTTAGGTTAGGTTAGGTTAGGTTAGGTTAGGTTAGGTTAGGTTAGGTTAGGTTAGGTTAGGTTAGGTTAGGTTAGGTTAGGTTAGGTTAGGTTAGGTTAGGTTAGGTTAGGTTAGGTTAGGTTAGGTTAGGTTAGGTTAGGTTAGGTTAGGTTAGGTTAGGTTAGGTTAGGTTAGGTTAGGTTAGGTTAGGTTAGGTTAGGTTAGGTTAGGTTAGGTTAGGTTAGGTTAGGTTAGGTTAGGTTAGGTTAGGTTAGGTTAGGTTAGGTTAGGTTAGGTTAGGTTAGGTTAGGTTAGGTTAGGTTAGGTTAGGTTAGGTTAGGTTAGGTTAGGTTAGGTTAGGTTAGGTTAGGTTAGGTTAGGTTAGGTTAGGTTAGGTTAGGTTAGGTTAGGTTAGGTTAGGTTAGGTTAGGTTAGGTTAGGTTAGGTTAGGTTAGGTTAGGTTAGGTTAGGTTAGGTTAGGTTAGGTTAGGTTAGGTTAGGTTAGGTTAGGTTAGGTTAGGTTAGGTTAGGTTAGGTTAGGTTAGGTTAGGTTAGGTTAGGTTAGGTTAGGTTAGGTTAGGTTAGGTTAGGTTAGGTTAGGTTAGGTTAGGTTAGGTTAGGTTAGGTTAGGTTAGGTTAGGTTAGGTTAGGTTAGGTTAGGTTAGGTTAGGTTAGGTTAGGTTAGGTTAGGTTAGGTTTTTTTTTTTTTTTTTTTTTTTTTTTTTTTTTTTTTTTTTTTTTTTTAACGCACCTTTGCCAATGGCAAAGCCTATTAGACACTGATTTTATTTTATCTAGGCTAACTAATAGAGCTTTAGCCCTCTCAGGGCACTTTCCTTTCTGAGCTAATCTTACACCCGTATTCGCAGGCCACGCCACGGGGCGCATGGTCGCCATGCACTGGAAAACGGTGATTAACCAGCGCACGGCGCCGCACACCTCGTGGCGCCACCCGCGAATACGTCGTTTTTAATATTAATCATCTTTCATTCCGATTCTCTTGTAACATTCCATTTCTTCTTCTATTCCTCTCGCACTTTCATTCAACCTTTCATTCTTTTGTGTTGGGATATCAGGGTATACTTGTGCTTTTTTTCTTTATTAAAGTTTCCAGATTCTTACATAATTATAACATAATTTTGACAATTGGGTTTTTTCTTAATTTTAAAGATGACATTAACATTTAACTTCTTATTTTAACAAATTTAGAGTTTTCTTTTACACATTCTAATATCTTATTTCTAACAGTTGTTTTTATCTTTTACATGCTAGTATCTAATTTCTAATTTGCCGTTTGGACAGCTTTACATTCACATCATGTTTCTTAAATTTACTTTTATATTAGGTACTATTCTATTTATTTCTTATCCTTTATACTTTATACATTTCCTTATATATATTTCTCTGCGCATATATGTCGTACAATATTACATAATATTGGTACATAATGCCTATTTTCCTCCATTTCGCTTGTGTGCTGTTTTTATAATTTTTTCACAGTATTGGATAAATTCTTGTCTATGATTTTTCAGCATGATGGGCAAGTTTGCTGTATTTAAATTAACATTATTCAAGGTTTCAAAATTTAAACGATCAACCATATGGACTGGGCATTCAAGTATAAGGTGCATGATGGTTTCCTGTACGTCCGGGTCGCAGGCGCACGATGGGCTCGCCTTACACCTGAAACGGTGCAGGTATTCTGCGAACCCACCGTGGCCCGTAAGCAGTTGTGTTGTTGTGCCAGCGACCGGCATCTTGCGGACGATACTGTACGCCTCCACTGCACAAGGGAGGAAAAGCTTGGTGACGGAGGCGGTCGTACCTTCTTTGTACCTCTCATTCCACTCGCGAAGCGTGCGCTGACGCAGAACACGCTTCACGAATGAAACCGGGTACAAACCGTAGTCCGGTGCCTTCTTCAATTTCAGAGCCGCCTCCTTGGCGAGCACGTCGGCTCGCTCATTGCCCTCCAGCCCGGCGTGGGCCTTGACCCAGAATAAGGAAATTTCCTTACCCTGGGCCATGCCTTGCCGAATGGCGGTTCTGGCTTCCACTGCCAGGGGATGGAGGGCATGACGGTTAATCACCGTCAGGAGTGCGGCTCTGCTATCGGAGAAGATGCCGAACGTGGTAGCGCCACGCCTGAGAATCTCACTGGCCGCTCTGCACAGCGCCAGTAGCTCGGCCTGGTAGACGGTGCAGTGCGGCGCGAGAGCAAGTTTGAGGGCCTTGGTTTCGGCCGCGTTATTCCAAAACGATAACGCTGCACCGACCCGGCCCTCAATCTTGCTCCCGTCCGTAAATATTCGAACGTCGAAGTTATTCGAGTTTTGTAGTTGTTCCTCGTCTACCAGGTCCGAAAACTCCAAAGCGGTGTGCACAGCGGGGTGAGGACCCTCGATTGCTCGGGCCATCCGTTCAGTCTCCCAGTCCCCAAGCCCTAGCTGGCCAACTCCTCTCTTGGCCTCATACAATGAGGCCACCTCATGAATTCTGAGGTCCAGAGGGAGCAGGCCAGACAGGACCAGTGCCGAGTTCAGGGAAACCGTCCGGTAGGCCTTACACAATTTCTGGGCGAAACCGCGCTGTACCACGTTCAGCTGCTTTTGGACGCCAAGCTTGTTCGCCGTTGTGTGCCAAGCACTGGCTGCGTACAATATCGTCGGCTCCACGGCAGCTACGTAGATCGTCCGGACCACCTCGGGGTGCAATCCCCAGCTGATCCGGGCCATCCGCGCAAGCTTGTGGTAGATGCCGATCGCTTTTCTGCAAGTGTTCTTAATGTGTGTGTTGAACGTGAGCTTGTGGTCGATGGTTAAGCCTAGTACTTTAACTTCTTCAGAGAGGCCGATGGCCACCCCGCCCATGTGCAGGCGTGGGGTATCGTACTTTAATCGTCGCGTTATCAGCATTGCGCACGTCTTGTGCGGCGCAAATTTGAGCTTATTTTCGATACCCCACTCCCGCACATACGCGAGGGAGGCATTGGCCTGCATTTCTATTTCCATAGCCGAGTCTCCATCGAACACCAACACCACATCGTCCGCGAACGCCTGTACATACGTCATCTTTCGCTCCAGTCCATCCAAAAGCGGATTCAGAAGTAAGTTCCACAGTAAGGGACCTCCGATCGAACCTTGAACGCACCCTTTGTCCGTAGAGCGGCTGCACTCCTCGCCCGCGTACCTTACCCTTACCTTCCTTTCACTAAGGTAGCTGCTGACCACCCGCCTCAAGTTTGAAGGACACCCTTCCTCCGCCAGTCGGACCTTTATGGCCGGCCACCAGGCGCTGTCGAAGGCACCCTCTATGTCCAAGGACACCATAGTGACCATTCTCTTCGCGTCGAGCTTGGTCACTATGTGCCCCATGAGGTCATAGAGGGCGTCTTCGGTGCTCTTCTGGGGCATAAAGCCGTACTGGCGAGGATTCATCCTTGGTAAAAGATGGAACTTGAGCCGGGTGACCAGCATCCTCTCGTACACCTTTCCCAAGACGGGTAACAGGCCGATTGGTCTGTACGACTTGGGAACTGTGTACGAGTCCTTTCCGGGCTTCTTCAGCACCACCACCACGGCTTCCTTCCATATCTTAGGAAAGTAGCCGTGCCGGAGGCACTGATTAAGCAGCTTGAGGAAGTATAAGGGGTCGGCCCTGACAGCGTGAGTGCAGATGTCGGATGTAAATCCATCCGCCCCCGGAGCTTTCTTGGGGTTGAACCTATGAAGGGCATCGTGCAATTCCTCGAGAGTAAAAGGTGGGTCATCTCCATGATGACCCTCGCCGCTGTCGTCGTCATCCATCTCTGCTGCCTTTTTTCTAATGGCACGATGCCCCTCGTTATCCTCCTCGACTCTATCTTCTGGGTAGAAGGTTTGAGCGAGGAGGTTGGCTGAGCCCCAAGAATCCAGGTGGTTTCCATTTTGAATAAGAGGCTGATCTTCTTCCCTCACTGTGGCCCTCCCTAGCACTCTATAAATCCCCTCCCATACTCCCTCCCTGTCCTGCTTTCCGCAGAAGGCCTTCCAACTTTCGACCTGTGCCTTTTTTACTTCGCTTTCATACATCTCCTTTTGCTCTAGATATCGCAGAACTACCCTCTCTCTTCGGACCGGGCATGCATTCCGGATCCGACGCCTTTTGGTGTTGACGGCCCTTCTCAACTCAGCAAGCCTCTCCGACCACCACGGCATAGTGACAACATCTTTATTCTTTATACGAGGAATGCTATCCTCGCAGGTATCACTTATGATGTCGGTGTACGCCCCAATGACGGTCTCCAATTCCTGCGTATTCGCAATATCCTGGAGACTGTTTTGCTGGTCATGGAGCGCACCGACCATCTGTATGCCAAATCTCTCCCAATCCGCCTTTTTTGTGTGATACCTGCGAGTTGTTCTCTTAATGGAGATACCCGATGACTTAATTAAATTGATGTTGAACACTATGCCGTTGTGGTCCGAGCTGGGCGCGAGGGTCTCGTCAACCCGCCAGCCGTCGACTCGCGGAAGCATGTCACAAGAACAAAACGTGACGTCCACGTAGCTGCGATATCTTGTTACACCCCTGACAGTGTCGAAAGTTGGAATGTCTCCACTATTCAGGACCTGAAGGGCCCATTCATTTAGGGCACCACTCAGTGTGACGCCCCTAGGACATTCTGTCGTGCCACCCCACCAGGCACTCTTCGCATTGGCATCCCCTCCGAAGATAACAGACCGTGGTCCCAACGTACGGACGACTCTACTCAAGGTCTCCAGGTACGGCACAATGGGTTCGGAGGGTTCGAAGTAGAAGGATACCAGCGTGATCGTCCAGGCGCTGGTCCGGATCCCCACTACCGCCACATTGTCGGTAGTGAGTTGCGGGTACTGAATGACGTCCAACGTCGAGTCAAACACGACGATGGCCGCCTTTACAGTCCCATCTCCTTGCCCAGCGTTCTGGAAGACCCTGACGCCCTGGTATCCCCGCATCCGATTCCCATTGCCCACGTAAGGCTCCTGTATAAGTGCTATGGATACCTTACGCCTGGAGGCCTCGAGCAGGAAGTCTTGGGTTGCCACCTGTTTCTTCATCAGGTTTGCCTGTGCGACTCTGTATGGGGTGGGTATGCCCGGGACGCCCTTAGCAGTACTGGGTGGTTGCCCGTGCTATCTCATCCCATCTCATTCTTACTGGGCATGAACTAAACATTGCGCTGTGCCGTGTGCTGCCCAGCCCCTCCCGGCGGCAGTTACAGCAGGAAGGCTCCGTTCCCACCTGCAGCTCCGGGCACTTGGCCTTCATATGAAGGCCGCCACAGTGGCTGCACGTGGGCTCGGTACTCTTACAGTACTTCCTACTGTGCCCGTATCCTAGGCATAGGGAGCACTGCACCAATGGAGATTGGTCCGCAACTCTTACGGGTTGCAGATCAATGTGCAGTCTTCCTACCCCTAGGACACGGGACCATACCATCGGGGAGACCCTGAGCACCACATGGCACGTCAGAGGGTTCCTCGCGTTCCTTCGGTACTGTACGGTCATGCGATCCTGGCCGTCAGGCAGGTCGCGGAAGATTTCGCGGTTGCGAGTCCTGATAGCACCTAGCAATTCGTCGTCCTTGTGGATTTTTAACACCCCGTACAGCACCAAAAGGGGGTCGCGATTTTTGATCACCTCTACGCAAAGGCCCCTCTCCTTATCTCCGAGCCTTTGCGCTGCCCTCTTTCGCTCCTCTTCCGTTCTGTATCCCACTATAACCCTCTTATCCTTCGCCTTTCGTACTCTCTCAACTCTCACCCATCCCTCATCCTCATTCGCAACCTTTCTCAGTCTTTCGATCACCTCTTCACTCGTCTCTTGCTCATCTCGCGACGTTATTACAACCGAGTGTAGTGCGGTTCTCTCCGGAATCTGGTGGTCCTTCCGGCTCGCCACTACACCCGCATAGGTCTTTCGCTCCTCTGTCACTCTTTCTCTTTCACGCATATCCATACATTCCAATCTCTCTTTCATTTCCGTCATAGCTACATTCCCTTCTTTTATTCTTCTTTCATTCTCTTTTAATAGTTTTTCATTATTAGCTATTTGCGCCTTTAGCCGTTCTTCCACCTTTTTTAATTGTTTTGACAGCTTTTCGTGTTCTGCTGTATGGCCGTTTAGTCGTTCACCCTCTGTGATCACCATCTCAGTTGTCTCGCTTGGTCCTCTTTCTTTGACGATGTCGTAGAGGGCCTCCAGTGCCCCTATAGCTCCCCACTTGCACTCCGTTTTAATGTTCCCAGATCTCATAATGCAGCCCTTGCCGTGGATCATGAGATTTCTCGCCCTGGTGATCCTATTGTGTGGGCCAGGTGGCTCTGGGGTGGTTGCCGGTGGTATGTACACCGTTTCGTTCTTACTCGGGGAACGTTGGGGTGATAGTGGGGCGGCTATAGTTGTGGTAGTCGCGGTGGTGGTTGTAGCGAGGTTGGAGGTTGCGGTGGTGGTATTCGCAGTAGTAGCGGTTGCGGTCGTGATGGTGTTGGTGCTCGTGGCGCCAGAAGCAGTGGCAGCGGCTTTGGCTCTGGCCGTCCTCACTCTAGCTTTTGGCGGAGTTCGTGCTAAGGCTGGCTTTTTTTGTATTTTCGCTTCCGGGTCCGCGATGTCCATTCGGACGGCTCTCCGCGGAAGCAATGTAGTGGTAGCACTACTGCCAGCATTCTCCCAACTTTTCCTAATGGCGGCCACTTTCGTGATCGTTTTCGGTGTTGTTTTTAGTGTTGACTCTGGTGTGGTAGTAGGCTCTTCTCCCTGCTTCGCCTTAACTGGTGTCCTTATGGGGTTCATTTTTGCGCAGCGACTTCTGGTATGTAAAGGTACCGTGTGTGTATTCTGTTTACTCAGGGTGTGTAAAGGGTACCCTGAGTAGTGTGTATAGGTGGAGTGTGTGCTCGACCCGGACTATGTGGTGTGTAAGTGTGTGTGTGTATATGTGTATGTATGCTTGCGTGTGTGTGTGTGTGTGTGTGTGTGTGTGTGTGCGTTTGTGTGTGTTTGTGTGTGAGTGTTTATGTGTGTATGTGTGTGCGTGTGTGTGTGTGTGTGTGCGCGAATGCGCGTGCGTGTATGTGCGTGAGATTGAATATGTTACTTGAATGTCCAGTCACTAATTGCTTTTCTATTTCAAGTAGTGCGTCGTGTGGCAGATAACGGAGGGAGCACCTAGTCCTAGGTGTGTCACCCCTCAGCCAGCTCCTTTGTCCACGAATATAAGTATAATATACTCCTGTTAGCGTGTCTCTATATAGAGACCTGTCTATGTTAGAGTGTCGGACCAGGTTCAGTGACTTGGGTCAATAGAAAGTAGCACAGCTACAGAGTCTTAAATCTAGGCCAATATGGGCTTAAAAAGTCTTATATATCTAAATTACCTAATAAATAATGTACAGAGTCTTATCCTAAGTCGTATTTCTAGTGTCTAGAAGGAGGCAGGAGGTCCCCTCGGTTATGGCTTATGTCCCAAAATGGACACAGCCCTTCAAAAGCCGCGAAATCGGGTCGACTCTATGTAGAGTCGTCCGATTGACTCTACACCCCCCCGAAACGGTAGAGCTCCCCGAGCCCGTCTCAGCAATACCTCACTCGGCTATGCTGCTCCCTCTGGCTCGGCTATACGGGCTGGTCAAACTTTTGGTCCCAGATGGTCCCAAAATTGTCCCAGAGGCGTATCTCCGAGACCAGTGATCCTAGCTCACCGAGAGAGGGCTTGCCGTAAAGGGCCCGACGAGATCTATCGATTTACCGGACAGTTTTCGGTAAATTATGGGACCAAAATTTGGACCCAGACTTCACCGAATCCGTCCCCCCTATATCTAACGGTGGAAAGAGGTCCTGCAAACTATTATCGCACTGAAAATCCCACCTCTCTACGACCAATGGGTCGGGAGATATAGATGTTTCAAAAAAAACAAGATGGCCGCGCAGCTGTCAAATCGAAACTTTGACCGGCCTTATCTCCCGAACCGGGAGTCGCAGAGGCGCAGGGATTTCTTAGCGGAGTTCAGCCTGACCTCCTGCGTCGATCCAAACACTCTCCCGCCAGTGAAAAATAATGGGTCCAAAATGGATCCACTGGTACCTAACTTGGTAGAGTGGGTCCCACCGATGCCGAAAGTGAAATCGGTAAGCCCGTACGCCTGTCCGTTCCGGAGCTACGGCCTGTTGAATATTTTCAAAATGGCCGCCGAACTGTCAAAGTCCGGGTTTGACTAGGAATAACTCCGGAACTAAAAGCCGCACAGGCACCGGGTTTTCACTGTACGCACCGGCAGGATCCCCTGCACCTTCCTACTATAGAATCTAGACAAGAAATGAATTTGGTCCCAAATGGGACCAAAAGTACCAGATGTTGTAGTTTTTAACAAGACCTATCTAATGTTGAAGACCGCGTCTCCCTATGTGTTCCGGAACCAGAGATATGAAAATTCTAAAATTTGGGACCAAAAATTTAAAATGGGACTTTTGCTAAAAATTTTGAAATTTAAAGCTAGAACCACCGGATTTTGGGTTCAGGGACAGATAATACCCTGCCTGAACACTATCCTGGCATAAAATTTTTATTTTTTTCTATTTAATTCCTATTTATATACAAAAAACACTAAAAATTTAATTACTATGCTAATAAAAGAGATAAAAATACACAAAAAATTCAGTAAATAGTAAAAAATGCGGGTCTACAACATAAGATAATAATACACAAAAAATCCAAAAAATTTAAAAAGTTATCACAAAAAATACACAAAAGTAGGTTTTTCAATAGTTACATACACAAAAAATTGTCCAAAAATGTTCAGATTTACAGGATCTCCTCAGCTGGCGAGCGCGCAACTTATAGCAGTTGAAAAAGTTTGTATAAGTGCACTAGAACTGCGTTGTGAAGGGTCAAAGTTGAAGTCTTTAATTAAAAATAACTCACTTGCTATAAGTCCTAAAATTATTCCGCCACGACAGAAGTGTTGCACGTGATGAGTTCTTGATAGCTGCTTTTTTGCAGCTCTCTACGACGATTTTTCAGGTGGGCGTGGCTCGAGACAAAAGAGAAAGTTTCTCTCTATCTCAGAGACCACGCACGCGACGTTCGACGCAGAGGTGCCAGCAGATGCGGGCAACCGGGGCGCACACGGAGGCACTTCTCCCAGGACGGAACTCACAATACACAAGGAGATATTCACGAAAAACACAATAACACAAAACAAAAAACCGGTTTTTCACCAATAACTTTCTTCACAGAAGAGTCCCTGACACACGCGATATATCGGCGGATGCGCCTCGCGAATGCGCAACTTTTGAGGTATCGCACTGGTTTCTAAGTCGAAGAAAACCCACTCAAACGATTTTTTAAGTGACGGAGCACGTGTAAAACGATCCGGTCAGCGTGGGAGACCAAATACGACTGGGGTTAGGTTAGGTTAGGTTAGGTTAGGTTAGGTTAGGTTAGGTTAGGTTAGGTTAGGTTAGGTTAGGTTAGGTTAGGTTAGGTTAGGTTAGGTTAGGTTAGGTTAGGTTAGGTTAGGTTAGGTTAGGTTAGGTTAGGTTAGGTTAGGTTAGGTTAGGTTAGGTTAGGTTAGGTTAGGTTAGGTTAGGTTAGGTTAGGTTAGGTTAGGTTAGGTTAGGTTAGGTTAGGTTAGGTTAGGTTAGGTTAGGTTAGGTTAGGTTAGGTTAGGTTAGGTTAGGTTAGGTTAGGTTAGGTTAGGTTAGGTTAGGTTAGGTTAGGTTAGGTTAGGTTAGGTTAGGTTAGGTTAGGTTAGGTTAGGTTAGGTTAGGTTAGGTTAGGTTAGGTTAGGTTAGGTTAGGTTAGGTTAGGTTAGGTTAGGTTAGGTTAGGTTAGGTTAGGTTAGGTTAGGTTAGGTTAGGTTAGGTTAGGTTAGGTTAGGTTAGGTTAGGTTAGGTTAGGTTAGGTTAGGTTAGGTTAGGTTAGGTTAGGTTAGGTTAGGTTAGGTTAGGTTAGGTTAGGTTAGGTTAGGTTAGGTTAGGTTAGGTTAGGTTAGGTTAGGTTAGGTTAGGTTAGGTTAGGTTAGGTTAGGTTAGGTTAGGTTAGGTTAGGTTAGGTTAGGTTAGGTTAGGTTAGGTTAGGTTAGGTTAGGTTAGGTTAGGTTAGGTTAGGTTAGGTTAGGTTAGGTTAGGTTAGGTTAGGTTAGGTTAGGTTAGGTTAGGTTAGGTTAGGTTAGGTTAGGTTAGGTTAGGTTAGGTTAGGTTAGGTTAGGTTAGGTTAGGTTAGGTTAGGTTAGGTTAGGTTAGGTTAGGTTAGGTTAGGTTAGGTTAGGTTAGGTTAGGTTAGGTTAGGTTAGGTTAGGTTAGGTTAGGTTAGGTTAGGTTAGGTTAGGTTAGGTTAGGTTAGGTTAGGTTAGGTTAGGTTAGGTTAGGTTAGGTTAGGTTAGGTTAGGTTAGGTTAGGTTAGGTTAGGTTAGGTTAGGTTAGGTTAGGTTAGGTTAGGTTAGGTTAGGTTAGGTTAGGTTAGGTTAGGTTAGGTTAGGTTAGGTTAGGTTAGGTTAGGTTAGGTTAGGTTAGGTTAGGTTAGGTTAGGTTAGGTTAGGTTAGGTTAGGTTAGGTTAGGTTAGGTTAGGTTAGGTTAGGTTAGGTTAGGTTAGGTTAGGTTAGGTTAGGTTAGGTTAGGTTAGGTTAGGTTAGGTTAGGTTAGGTTAGGTTAGGTTAGGTTAGGTTAGGTTAGGTTAGGTTAGGTTAGGTTAGGTTAGGTTAGGTTAGGTTAGGTTAGGTTAGGTTAGGTTAGGTTAGGTTAGGTTAGGTTAGGTTAGGTTAGGTTAGGTTAGGTTAGGTTAGGTTAGGTTAGGTTAGGTTAGGTTAGGTTAGGTTAGGTTAGGTTAGGTTAGGTTAGGTTAGGTTAGGTTAGGTTAGGTTAGGTTAGGTTAGGTTAGGTTAGGTTAGGTTAGGTTAGGTTAGGTTAGGTTAGGTTAGGTTAGGTTAGGTTAGGTTAGGTTAGGTTAGGTTAGGTTAGGTTAGGTTAGGTTAGGTTAGGTTAGGTTAGGTTAGGTTAGGTTAGGTTAGGTTAGGTTAGGTTAGGTTAGGTTAGGTTAGGTTAGGTTAGGTTAGGTTAGGTTAGGTTAGGTTAGGTTAGGTTAGGTTAGGTTAGGTTAGGTTAGGTTAGGTTAGGTTAGGTTAGGTTAGGTTAGGTTAGGTTAGGTTAGGTTAGGTTAGGTTAGGTTAGGTTAGGTTAGGTTAGGTTAGGTTAGGTTAGGTTAGGTTAGGTTAGGTTAGGTTAGGTTAGGTTAGGTTAGGTTAGGTTAGGTTAGGTTAGGTTAGGTTAGGTTAGGTTAGGTTAGGTTAGGTTAGGTTAGGTTAGGTTAGGTTAGGTTAGGTTAGGTTAGGTTAGGTTAGGTTAGGTTAGGTTAGGTTAGGTTAGGTTAGGTTAGGTTAGGTTAGGTTAGGTTAGGTTAGGTTAGGTTAGGTTAGGTTAGGTTAGGTTAGGTTAGGTTAGGTTAGGTTAGGTTAGGTTAGGTTAGGTTAGGTTAGGTTAGGTTAGGTTAGGTTAGGTTAGGTTAGGTTAGGTTAGGTTAGGTTAGGTTAGGTTAGGTTAGGTTAGGTTAGGTTAGGTTAGGTTAGGTTAGGTTAGGTTAGGTTAGGTTAGGTTAGGTTAGGTTAGGTTAGGTTAGGTTAGGTTAGGTTAGGTTAGGTTAGGTTAGGTTAGGTTAGGTTAGGTTAGGTTAGGTTAGGTTAGGTT
>OY748299.1:0-168863 GCA_963556515.1 Nudaria mundana
CTGCGACGAATACTGCTCTCACCTCTGGGACGGCTCCGTGAAGTATCTGCTGGACGCTCTCGACGCTATGCAGCGACGGGCTATCGGTATTATAGATTGTCCGGAGGTAACGGGAAGCCTTGAGCCGCTAGCTCAGCGCCGAGCAATAGCTTCCTTGGCCGCATTCTACCGTATTTACCACGGTGAGTGTTCTGAAGAGCTCTTCAATCTGATCCCACCCTCTTCCTTCCGATCCCGAACAACGCGTGCCGGGCAGAGATGCCACTCCCACACAGTGGAAAGCATGTTCGCTAGAACCGAACGTTTTAAACGTTGTTTCTCTGCCGAACGATAGTGGCCTGGAACGCCCTGCGTATGCACGTGTTTCCTCCCACATGTAATCCTGGGTTCTTTAAGCGGAGCGTGAAGAGGCACATCAGTAGGTCGTCAAGTTGAGGGCCACTCTCTATAGTATTGTGTGCTGTGAGATTGGCCCACAATCGCCAGACGTCGTCATGACTTACCACCAGGCGGGCGGCGTCAATTTGGCGAACCAAATATATAAAAAATAGTGTGTGTGTCAGCTCCGACGCACGACTGGAGTTTACTCCTTAAGTACGAGTATCTAACCATAACAAATTAGAAAGTTGCGCACTAGAGGTGCGCACCAAAAACGTGACACGATTTTCGTTACTTGTTAGTAGGTTTTACCCTTCGGATTTTCCTCATACCGGGCGCCTTATATATGAAAATCGATTCTTAAGGAGTAAACTCCAAAAAATCCTTGGCGCGTTGATTGTGAGTATAGCAGTAAATTAAATAAAAAAAAAGTGTGTGTGTCAGCTCCGACGCACGACTGGAGTTTACTCCTTTATTACGAGTATCTAACCATACGCAAAAAGAGTTTATTCAACTGAAAAAAGAATAATATCATATGAAAGGGTAAATTCACAATTTAATGAAATAATAATAATACACTAATAATAATAGTGGACTCAAACGGAACTAGACGCCCTGGATAGGCGAGTCCGTCAACAACTGACATTGCATCGAATGTTACACCCACGATCTTCTGTCATGAGACTGTACATTCCACGGAAGTTGGGGGGTCGAGGATTTTTAAATGCCAAGAACCTCCATAACCGTGAAGTGTGCAGTCTGAGGAATTACTTCCTACAGAATGGGTGTGGCATTCATTGCGATGTTGTGATGGTTGACAAGGGCCTGACACCTCTCTCCTTGGCTAACGAGAACTGGCGTAAACCAAAGGTGCTAGGTATTGAAGACCGTAGGGACGTATGGAAGAGTAAGGAGCTACACGGGCGGTTCTACCGGGTCTTAACAGGACCCGACGTAGACCTGCTCGCTTCGGTGAACTGGCTGCGTTTCGGTGACCTCTTTGGGAAACTGAAGGTTTTGCCTGTGCAATTGCAGATGAGGTTATCAAGACGAACAACTATAGGAAATATATCATTAAGACGGTACGGTCGACATTTGTCGAGCATGCCACCGTCCTGGTGAATCACTTCGCCACATTATTTCCGGTTGTTCGTATCTTGCTAACACCGAGTACTTGCATAGGCACAATCAAGTGGCCAGGATCATCCACCAGCAACTTGCTCTTCAATACGGCCTTATTGAGTCCGAGGTACCGTACTATAAGTACACACCAGAGCCAGTTCTCGAGAATGGTCGTGCATTGCTCTACTGGGACCGATCAATCATCACGGACAGGACTATTGTTGCCAATAGGCCTGATATCGTGTTGGTTGATCGGGCTCAGCGCCGGGCGGTGCTCGTCGATGTCACCGTCCCACATGACGAGAATCTCGTTAAGGCAGAGAAGGACAAACTTTCTAAGTACCTCGATCTGACCTTCGAGATAACCGCCATGTGGGGACGTAGACTCGACGATCATTGTCCCGATAGTCGTTTCGGCAAATGGACTAATAGCGAAGAGTCTCGATCAACATCTCAAGAGACTCTCGCTAGACTGTTGGATCAAGGGTCAGATACAGAAGGCTGTCGTCCTCGACACGGCACGCATCGTTAGGAGGTTTCTCATTCTGTGACCTCTACCGCTGGTAGTTTGGGTCCTGCTCCGCTACTGGTGGTGGTCTGACATGGATTTTTTTATAATATTATATGTAATTTTTTATTATAAACTTTGGAAATGTATTCGGGATATTTACCATGTATTATTATTTTGTTGTCGAGTTTCCGATATTTCGGCACTATTGCAAGCGCCATGGTCACGGAGGAACCTGTAATTTTTTATATAAATATTGTAAAAAAAATTATGTTAAGAGAATAATTTGAATAAATGAGTATAATAATAAATAATAATAATAAAAATGTATAAAATAAGAATAGAAATGAATAAACGATATAATAATAATAATAACTGGCAACTCTGAACAATGAAAATGATGTATGAGATACATCATTTTCATTCTTAAAATATTTTAATATTTTTATTTACATATTATTGCCTAAATTTATACAATTACTTCAGATACCAAATTAATATAAGCAAAAAGTCAATAAATAAAGGATTTTATACTATTTTATAACAATAAACAAAGTCTACAAAATTAGCATAGAAGATTTGACACATGTCACATGAAATACCTACGAAAATATCAACAATATTATGGCTAAATTCAAAATGAAGTGATTGAGATGCAAACAAGAGCCAGAAGCAGAAATGCACAATTAACACCCCCGGACTCGTCACTAAACTCCGCCTCGCAGGCACCGGACCACATATCGACGCTGACACAGGTGCTCGCAGAGGCGTCGAGCTCTTCAAGTGACGAGTATTTCTCTCCGCCGACGTCGCCAACACCAGTACGCCGGCGAGGGAGAGGCCGGCCGCCGAGCAGTTTGGGGCCCCGAAGCCTACCAGCTTCGAGTAGGGTCCCCACTACCGGTGGTATTGTGCACCGCATGCGATGGACTTCATCCATCAATGAAAACGTCATGCGGGCATATTATGAGGCTACAGATGGGGAAACCAACCTGACTGCGTACCGTTCAAGGATGCTTCCTTTGTTTCAGGCTCTTGAACCAACAATGACCGTTGCCGTCCAACGACTATCGGATCAAGTGCGGGCTATCCAACGATGTAAGTTGTTGGATCAATCTGTGCTTGATCGACTACGCCTGGAAGTATTATCTACTCGTACAGCTCCAGTGTCAACGAGAGCACCGTCACCTGTGACACAGACGGTTGCTACAAGTGTGACGTTAGCGACGCCCGCACCCGACGCGGAAAATGATACGAGTGATACATCTATCCAGGTAAGCGAGCAATTGAGGAGTACTTTGGAAGATGTGATCTCGCAGTATAGGTTTATACCTAATTCTAGACCGCGGCTACCACGCTTGCCAATGCATAAACGAAATCTGGCGTTGATGGGAGCCCTAAATGCATTGCTAGAGCCGTACTTACGGACTAGCAGTGATTTGCTTGATACTCACTCGATTCTTTACTGTGGAGCCATTGCCGCTTGTCGTGTTGCACGCGTTAAATTCCCCGAAGTTAACCGTGCACCTCGACCGGATGGTGTTCCCGTATGGCAGGCAAGAATCGAGCGACGTATCGGCACATTTAGGACTCTCATTGCAAAGCTTATCTCTTTCAGCCGGGGAAATAGTCGTCCCCGGGTCATGCGTTTCGTGAGTCAGGCATTTGCTGGGACCGGTATTCGTCCCCAGCAATACTTAGCCAATGTCACGGAACGTATTGACTTTCTGAAACAGAAAGTGTATGCATGGGCAAGCCGTATCCGTCGTTATAGAGAGCGTGTAAATAGATACTGGCAGAATCGCATCTTCCAAAGTGACCAAAGGAAGGTGTACCGAGAGTGGGAGGGAACTGGACAACGTTTGAGCGACGGACAACTGCCAGATGCTCACGCCATGAATCAATTTTGGCGTGACATATGGTCGGTGCCCGTTGAACATTCGGAGGGTGACTGGATCCGTGTCGTCGAGCGTGAATGCAGTATCATCGAACCCATGGAGTCTATTACCATAGACTCCGAAGACGTTAGTTGTGCAATGCGTACGGCCCCGAACTGGAAAAGTCCTGGGCCGGATGGATTGCACAACTTTTGGATAAAGTGGGTTCAGAGCTCGCATGAACGCTTGGCAACACAGTATCAAGAAGCCCTTGAGTCTGGTTCCTTACCCGCTTTCATGACCACTGGCATCACCTTCCTGCTCCATAAATCAGGTAGTACCACGGAACCTAAAAACTATAGACCCATCACTTGCTTACCTACCATCTACAAGCTCCTTACATCTATTCTGAGAAGTAAAATAAACTCGCACATAGTATCTAATAATATCTTAGATAACGCTCAGAATGGATGTAGGGCTGGGTCTCGTGGTACTAAGGAGCTACTCCTCATTGATATGGCCATTAGCCAACAAGTCAAGCGGAGTAGGGGCGCCCTCTCTACTGCCTGGATTGACTACAAGAAGGCCTATGATTCGGTGCCTCATTCATGGCTGAGGAGGATTTTAGAGTTGTATAAAATTAATCCGACTCTTAAATCTTTCTTAGTCTCGTGTATGGGGCAGTGGACCACAGTCCTTCGTAAACCAGGTAGTGATGGGTACGCCTCTGATTCGCATGACTTGATAAGGATTGAGCGTGGTATATTCCAGGGCGACAGTTTGAGTCCATTGTGGTTTTGTTTAGCACTGAATCCACTTAGCACATTGCTGAAGGATTCAGGGCTAGGCTATCGGTTTCGTAGAGGGGGTGAGGTTATTTCTCACCTGATGTATATGGATGACCTCAAACTATTCACACCGAAGTACCAAGATTTAGTGACATTATTAAAAACTACGGAAGTTTTTAGTAATGCCATTAAGATGGAGTTCGGTGTTGATAAGTGTGCGGTTATGCATGTACAGCGGGGGAAGGTTGTAAATTCACCGAATCTACAACTTTCTGAGATAATAACTCTCAGATCTCTCACCGAGACCGAAACATACAAATACCTAGGTATGTCAGAGTCATTGGGTATAGCGGTAGAGGATATTAAGAAATCGGTGAAAGAACGTTTTTTTGGCCGCCTGACAAAAGTTCTTAACAGTTCTTTGTCCGGTGGTAACATAATGCGGGCTTTCAACGGTTGGGTGATACCTTTATTGTTGTACTCCTTTGGCATACTTAGGTGGACTCAAACGGAACTAGACGCCCTGGATAGGCGAGTCCGTCAACAACTGACATTGCATCGAATGTTACACCCACGATCGTCTGTCATGAGACTGTACATTCCACGGAAGTGGGGGGGTCGAGGCTTTTTGAATGCCAAGAACCTCCACAACCGTGAAGTGTGCAGTCTCAGGGATTACTTCCTACAGAATGGATGTGACATTCATTGCGATGTTGTGAAAGTTGACAAGGGCCTTACACCTCTTTCCTTGGCTAACGAGAACTGGCGTAAACCAAAGGTGTTAAGTACTGAAGACCGTAAGGACGTATGGAAGAGCAAGGAGCTACACGGGCGGTTCTACCGAGTCTTAACAGGACTCGATGTAGACCTGCTCGCATCGGTGAACTGGCTGCGTTTTGGGGACCTCTTTGGGGAAACTGAAGGTTTTGCCTGTGCAATTGCAGATGAGGTTATCAAGACGAACAACTATCGGAAATACATCATGAAGGACGGTACGGTCGACATTTGTCGAGCATGCCACCGTCCTGGTGAATCACTTCGCCATATTATTTCCGGTTGTTCGTATCTTGCTAACACCGAGTACTTGCATAGGCACAATCAAGTAGCCAGGATCATCCACCAGCAACTTGCTCTTCAATATGACCTTATTGAGTCTGAAGTACCGTACTATAAGTACACACCAGTGCCAGTTCTTGAGAATGGTCGTGCATTGCTCTACTGGGACCGATCAATCATCACGGACAGGACTATTGTTGCCAATAGGCCCGATATCGTGTTGGTTGATCGGACCCAGCGTCGGGCAGTGCTCGTCGATGTCGCCGTCCCGCATGACGAGAATCTTGTTAAGGCAGAGAAGGACAAACTTAGTAAGTACCTTGATCTGTCCTTCGAGATAACCGCCATGTGGAACGTAGACTCGACGATCATTGTCCCGATGGTCGTTTCGGCAAACGGACTAATAGCTAAGAGTTTCGATCAACACCTCAAGAGACTCTCGTTAGATTGTTGGATCAAGAGTCAGATTCAGAAGGCTGTTATCCTCGACACGTGCCGTATTGTTAGGAGGTTTCTCAGTCTGTAGCCTCCACCGCCGGTAGTTTGGGTCCTACCCCGCTACTGGTGGGACACTATTTTTTATATTTTTAAATGTATTTGTGTTTTTTATAAATCTATTTAAAAATGTATAAAATAAGAATGTTATTGAATAAACGAAATAATAATAATAATAAATAATAACTGGCAACTCTGAACATCTCATACATCATTTTCATTCTTAAAATATTTTAATATTTTTATTTACATATTATTGCCTAAATTTATACAATTACTTCAGATACCAAATTAATATAAGCAAAAAGTCAATAAATAAAGGATTTTATACTATTTTATAACAATAAACAAAGTCTACAAAATTAACATAGAAGATTTGACACATGTCATATGAATACCTACGAAAATATCAACAATATTATGGCTAAATTCAAAATGAAGTGATTGAGATGCAAACAAGAGCCAGAAGCAGAAATGCGCAACTAACACCCCCGGACTCGTCACTAAACTCCGCCTCGCAGGCACCGGACCGCACATCGCCGACACAGGTGCTCGCTGAGGCGTCGAGCTCTTCAAGTGACGAGTATTTCTCTCCACCGACGTCGCCAACACCTGTACGCCGGCGAGGGAGAGGCCGGCCGCCGAGCAGTTTGGGGCCCCGAAGCCTACCAGCTTCGAGTAGGGTCCCCACTACCGGTGGTATTGTGCACCGCATGCGATGGACTTCATCCATCAATGAAAACGTCATGCGGGCATATTATGAGGCCACAGATGGGGAAACCAACCTGACTGCGTACCGTTCAAGGATGCTTCCTTTGTTTCAGGCTCTTGAACCAACAATGACCGTTGCCGTCCAACGGCTATCGGATCAAGTGCGGGCTATCCAACGATGTAAGTTGTTGGATCAATCTGTGCTTGATCGACTACGCCTGGAAGTATTATCTACTCGTACAGCTCCAGTGTCAACGAGAGCACCGTCACCTGTGACACAGACGGTTGCTACAAGTGTGACGTTAGCGACGCCCGCACCCGACGCAGGAAATGATACGAGTGATACATCTATCCAGGTAAGCGAGCAATTGAGGAGTACTTTGGAAGATGTGATCTCGCAGTATAGGTTTATACCTAATTCTAGACCGCGGCTACCACGCTTGCCAATGCATAAACGAAATCTGGCGTTGATGGGAGCCCTGAATGCATTGCTAGAGCCGTACTTACGGACTAGCAGTGATTTGCTTGATACTCACTCGATTCTTTACTGTGGAGCCATTGCCGCTTGTCGTGTTGCACGCGTTAAATTCCCCGAAGCTAACCGTGCACCACGACCGGATGGTGTTCCCGTATGGCAGGCAAGAATCGAGCGACGTATCGGCACATTTAGGACTCTCATTGCAAAGCTTATCTCTTTCAGCCGGGGAAATAGTCGTCCCCGGGTCATGCGTTTCGTGACTCAGGCATTTGCTGAGACCGGTATTCGTCCCCAGCAATACTTAGCCAATGTCACGGAACGTATTGACTTTCTGAAACAGAAAGTGTATGCATGGGCAAGCCGTATCCGTCGTTATAGAGAGCGTGTAAATAGATACTGGCAGAATCGCATCTTCCAAAGTGACCAAAGGAAGGTGTACCGAGAGTGGGAGGGAACTGGACAACGTTTGAACGACGGACAACTGCCAGATGCTCACGCCATGAATCAATTTTGGCGTGACTTATGGTCGGTGCCCGTCGAACATTCGGAGGGCGACTGGATCCGTGTCGTCGAGCGTGAATGCAGTATCATCGAACCCATGGAGTCTATTACCATAGACTCCGAAGACGTTAGTTGTGCAATGCGTACGACTCCGAACTGGAAAAGTCCTGGGCCGGATGGATTGCACAACTTTTGGATAAAGTGGGTTCAGAGCTCGCATGAACGCTTGGCAACACAGTATCAAGAAGCCCTTGAGTCTGGTTCCTTACCCGCTTTCATGACCACTGGCATCACCTTCCTGCTCCATAAATCAGGTGGTACCACGGAACCTAAAAACTATAGACCCATCACTTGCTTACCTACCATCTACAAGCTCCTTACATCTATTCTGAGAAGTAAAATAAACTCGCACATAGTATCTAATAATATCTTAGATAACGCTCAGAATGGATGTAGGGCTGGGTCTCGTGGTACTAAGGAGCTACTCCTCATTGATATGGCCATTAGCCAACAAGTCAAGCGGAGTAGGGGCGCCCTCTCTACTGCCTGGATTGACTACAAGAAGGCCTATGATTCGGTGCCTCATTCATGGCTGAGGAGGATTTTAGAGTTGTATAAAATTAATCCGACTCTTAAATCCTTCTTAGTCTCGTGTATGGGACAGTGGACCACAGTCCTTCGTCAACCAGGTAGCGGTGGGCATGCCTCTGACCCGCAAGGCTTGATAAGGATCGAGCGTGGTATATTCCAGGGCGACAGTTTGAGTCCTTTGTGGTTTTGCTTAGCACTGAATCCACTTAGCACATTGCTGAAGGATTCAGGGCTAGGCTATCGGTTTCGTAGAGGGGGTGAGGTTCTATCTCACCTGATGTACATGGATGACCTCAAACTGTTCACACTGAAGCACCAAGATTTAGTGACATTATTAAAAACTACGGAAGTTCTTAGTAATGCCACTAAGATGGAGTTCGGTGTTGATAAGTGTGCGGTTATGCATGTACAGCGGGGGAAGGTTGTAAATTCACCGAATCTACAACTTTCTGAGATAATAACTCTCAGATCTCTCACCGAGACCGAAACATACAAATATCTAGGTATGTCAGAGTCATTGGGTATAGCGGTAGAGGATATTAAGAAATCGGTGAAAGAACGTTTTTTTGGCCGCCTGACAAAAGTTCTTAACAGTTCTTTGTCCGGTGGTAACAAAATGCGGGCTTTCAACGGTTGGGTGATACCTTTATTGTTGTACTCCTTTGGCATACTTAGGTGGACTCAAACGGAAGTAGACGCCCTGGATAGGCGAGTCCATCAACAACTGACATTGCATCGAATGTTACACCCACGATCGTCTGTCATGAGACTGTACATTCCACGGAAGTGGGGGGGTCGAGGCTTTTTGAATGCCAAGAACCTCCACAACCGTGAAGTGTGCAGTCTCAGGGATTACTTCCTACAGAATGGATGTGACATTCATTGCGATGTTGTGAAAGTTGACAAGGGCCTTACACCTCTTTCCTTGGCTAACGAGAACTGGCGTAAACCAAAGGTGTTAAGTACTGAAGACCGTAAGGACGTATGGAAGAGCAAGCAGCTACACGGGCGGTTCTACCGAGTCTTAACAGGACTCGATGTAGACCTGCTCGCATCGGTGAACTGGCTGCGTTTTGGGGACCTCTTTGGGGAAACTGAAGGTTTTGCCTGTGCAATTGCAGATGAGGTTATCAAGACGAACAACTATCGGAAATACATCATGAAGGACGGTACGGTCGACATTTGTCGAGCATGCCACCGTCCTGGTGAATCACTTCGCCATATTATTTCCGGTTGTTCGTATCTTGCTAACACCGAGTACTTGCATAGGCACAATCAAGTAGCCAGGATCATCCACCAGCAACTTGCTCTTCAATATGACCTTATTGAGTCTGAAGTACCGTACTATAAGTACACACCAGTGCCAGTTCTTGAGAATGGTCGTGCATTGCTCTACTGGGACCGATCAATCATCACGGACAGGACTATTGTTGCCAATAGGCCCGATATCGTGTTGGTTGATCGGACCCAGCGTCGGGCAGTGCTCGTCGATGTCGCCGTCCCGCATGACGAGAATCTTGTTAAGGCAGAGAAGGACAAACTTAGTAAGTACCTTGATCTGTCCTTCGAGATAACCGCCATGTGGAACGTAGACTCGACGATCATTGTCCCGATGGTCGTTTCGGCAAACGGACTAATTACTAAGAGTTTCGATCAACACCTCAAGAGACTCTCGTTAGATTGTTGGATCAAGAGTCAGATTCAGAAGGCTGTTATCCTCGACACGTGCCGTATTGTTAGGAGGTTTCTCAGTCTGTAGCCTCCACCGCCGGTAGTTTGGGTCCTACTCCGCTACTGGTGGGACACTATTTTTTATATTTTTAAATGTATTTGTGTTTTTTATAAATCTATTTAAAAATGTATAAAATAAGAATGTTATTGAATAAACGAAATAATGATAATAACGATAATAACCTGGCAACCCTTGAAATCATCTAACATCATTTTTCATCTTAAAATTATTTTAATATTTTTATTTACTTGTACAATCTAAATTTTTGCAATAATTACATATTACATAGCAAGATTCGCAATAAATTTATAAATCACGTATGCAAACTATAATTATAATCAAGATAAAGAAATATTACCAAAAAGATGTGTGGCATATGTCACTTTAAGAAAATGGTAAACGAATATAAACAATCTCAAGAAATCGATGGATGATAATTAAGGATAATGCTGACAAGAGCAAAAGCCAGACAGACACAAAGTGCACTAATACCAACCCCGGACCCGCCGCATAGCTCCGCCTCCCACCTGCCGGAAACTTTGGCTACTAGTGAGGCGTCGAGCTCTAGCAGCGACGAGTATTTCTCTCCACCGACGTCGCCTCCACCTGTACGTCGGCAGGGGAGAGGCCGGCCACCGACTGGCTTGGGACCTCGACGCCCCCCGGCTTCGATTAGGGACCCCGCTACCGGTGGTAATGTGCACCGCATGCGATGGACTTCTTCCATAAACGAAAATGTCATGCGGGCATACTATGCGGCTACAGAGGGAGGAATTAACCTCACAGCGTATCGTGTACGGATGCTTTCTCTGTTTCAGGAACTTGAACCAACTGTCAGCGTATCAGCACAACGTCTATCGGATCAAGTACGGGTTATACAGCGTAGCCATATGTTGGATAACGCCGTGCTTGAGAGGCTTCGCTCAGATTTACAGGATAATCCTGGTATCACATTATCTACATCATCAAGTACACCTGTACCAACTAATACTCCACAATGTCCCACTGATGATGATCTATTGGATACCAGGGTTACAGATGTAAGTACTCATTGCAATGTACAATTAGGGAGCGCTTTGGAATGTGCACTGAGGGAATATCGAAACGTAACACCTACCGAAAGACCTTGTCTACCGCGTTTGCCTACGCATAAGAAAAATATAGCCCTAATGTGTGCTCTGGATTCATTACTGTCATCCTATTTTGACGGTAGTGAAAATCTCGGTGATACACATTCAATTCTGTACTGTGGAGCTGTGGCAGCATGTCGAGTAGCAAATATTAAGTATTTAAACAGTGATAAAGCTACTCGACCGAAATATGTTGCACCAGCTTGGCAGTGTAGGATTGAGCGTCGTATTACCGAGACCAGGGTACTCATTGGGAAACTCATTTGCTTTAGGTCGGGCAATAGTCGACCTAGAGTGATGCGCTTTGTGAGCCGGGCGTTCTTGGGGACCAATATTAGACCCCAAGAATTTGCTTCTCGGGTCACAGAGCGTATCGACTACCTAAAGCAAAAAGTTTATGCGTGGGCAAATCGTATTAAAAGATATAAGAAAAGAGTAGACCGGTATTCCCAAAACCGCACGTTCCAAAGAGATGAGAGATGGGTATACAGAGATTGGGAACGATCTGATTTAAATGTGATTGACATGCATCGGCCAAATGATGATAGTACCGTTGCATTTTGGAGTGGCATTTGGTCGGTCCCTGTCGATCACATAGAGGATGGATGGATGCACGATGTTGACCGTCTATGTGAACCAATTAAAACTATGGAACCAATAAATATCACAGAAAATGATATCACCAATGCAGTCCGTCTGTTACCAAACTGGAAATCAGCAGGACCAGACGGGCTGCATAACTTTTGGATAAAATGGTTCCGAAGTTCGCATGGACGGTTGGCATTTCAATTCCAATCATCTTTGGAATCAGGATCGCTTCCCGATTTTCTTACCACTGGTATGACCCATCTCTTATACAAATCTGGTAGTGCCATAGAGCCTAAAAATTATAGACCAATTACGTGTCTACCAACGATCTATAAGCTTCTAACATCTATTTTGAGACAAAAGATATCATCCCACATAAATGACAACAACATCATGTCAATCTCTCAAAATGGATGTAGAAGTAGGGCTCGTGGCACTAAAGAGCTCCTAATTATGGATATGATTATTAGCCAACAGGTACGCCGTAACCACAAGGATTTGGCGACATGCTGGATAGATTACAAGAAGGCTTATGACTCTGTGCCTCATACATGGCTTCGGAGGGTGCTGGAGTTGTATAAGATTGATGCAACTCTATGTACCTTCTTAGGGGCCTGTATGGGGCAATGGAAGACAGTCTTGTGCTATTCAGGGTGTCGACGAACTTGTGGTAATGGTGGACCGATAAAAATCGAACGTGGTATATTCCAGGGCGATAGTCTGAGTCCATTATGGTTTTGTCTGGCCCTGAACCCTCTTAGCACTTTGCTGGAGAATTCAGGCCTAGGGTATCGGTTGCGGAGGGATGGTCAGGTTTTATCTCACCTTCTCTACATGGATGATTTGAAATTACTTGCCCCAAACAATCACCAATTGATGGCACTACTAAAGGTAACAGAAACCTTTAGTAGCTCTATCAGAATGGAGTTTGGCGTGGACAAGTGTGCGATCATGCATGTAAAGAAGGGTGAGGTAGTGGAGTCCGAAAGAACACAACTTTCGGATTCGACTCAACTTAGGTCTCTTTCCGCAACCGATACTTATTACTTACCTGGGTATGTCACAAGCGTTGGGCATTTTAGAGACTGCTATGAAACAATCATTGAGGGAACGCTTCTTTGGCCGCCTGAGAAAAGTACTTAATAGTCTTTTATCGGGCGGTAACAAGGTGCGAGCCTACAATGGTTGGGTCATGCCAGTCTTGATGTACTCGTTTGGCATACTCAGATGGACTCGGACAGAACTTGACGCTCTGGATAGAAAAGTCCGTACACTACTCACTACATACCGAATGCATCATCCGTGTTCATCTGTAATGAGATTGTACATACCGCGGAAGTGTGGGGGCCGTGGCTTTCTTAATGCTAAGACCCTTCACAACCGTGAGGTGTGCAATCTCAGGGAATACTTCCTGCAGGTGGACGAGGATTTGCATCGTGATGTTGTTGCTGTAGACAATGGACTGACCCCGCTCGGTTTGGCTAAAGAGAACTGGCGCAAACCTGTGATACTGAGTACTAATGACCGCATGGATGTATGGAAGAGTAAAGAGCTACATGGACGCTTTTATCAGGCCCTACACGGACCTGATATTGATTTTAAATCATCTATATCCTGGCTACGATTCGGAGACCTATTTGGTGAAACCGAAGGTTTTGTCTTTGCAATTCTGGACGAAGTTGTTATGACGAAGAACTACCGGAGGTATATTCTGAAGGATGGTATGGTTGACATATGTCGGGCATGCCACCGTCCCGGTGAATCCCTTAGACACATTATATCTGGTTGTTCCAGTCTGGCCAACGGAGAGTATTTGCATAGACATAACCAAGTAGCTAGGATCGTCCATCAACAGCTTGCTCTGAAGTACAAACTCGTGGATTCAGAAGTGCCATATTACAAGTATGTGCCTGACCCAGTTCTCGAAAATGATCATATCACATTGTACTGGGACCGATCTATTATCACGGACAGGACTATTGTTGCAAATAGGCCTGATATAGTGATAGTAGATCGGTTAGAGCGCCGTGCAATAATAGTTGATATTACTATTCCGCATGATTGCAATCTCGTGAAAGCGGAAAAAGACAAACAAGTAAAGTACTTGGATTTGGCCCACGAGATTGTCGACATGTGGCATGTAAGCTCAGCTGTTATTGTACCGATAGTCGTTTCCGTGCATGGACTGATCGCCAAGAGCCTCGACCAACACCTGCAGAGGCTCTCGTTAGACAGTTGGGTCAAGGGGCTGATGCAGAAGGCAGTGTTACTCGACACGGCACGCATCGTGAGGAAATTCTTGTCTCTGGAGCCCTAACCACCGGTAGCTTGGTCCTTGTACTCGATACCGGTGGGGCGCTATTTTTTATATTTTTAAATATATTTGTATTTTTTTTATAGATTTATTTAAAAATGTACTAAATATGTATCAAGTTAAATAAAGGAAATAATAATAATAATAAGCTACTCCTTATTGACATGGCCATTAGCCAACAGGTTAAGCGGAGTAAGGGCGCCCTCTCTACTGCCTGGATTGACTACAAGAAGGCCTATGATTCGGTGCTAGTAAGTACCTCGATCTGTCCTTCGAGATAACCGCCATGTGGGACGTAGACTCGACGATCATTGTCCCGGTGGTCGTTTCGGCAAACGGATTAATAGCGAAGAGTCTCGATCAACATCTCAAGAGACTCTCGTTAGATTGTTGGATCAAGAGTCAGATTCAGAAGGCTGTTATCCTCGACACGTGCCGTATTGTTAGGAGGTTTCTTAGTCTGTAGCCTCCACCGCCGGTAGTTTGGGTCCTACTCCGCTACTGGTGGGTCACTATTTTTTATATTTTTAAATGTATTTGTTTCTTTTTTTTTATAAATGTATTTAAAAATGTATGAAATAAGAATGTAAAGGAATAAACGAAATAATAATCTTAATACACTCACATCCAAATTAGAAAGTTGCGCACTAAAGGTGCGCACCAAAAACGTGACACGTTTTCGTTACTTGTTAATAGGTTTTACCCCTCGGATTTTTCTCATACCGGGCGCCTTATATATGAAAATCGATTCTTAAGGAGTAAACTCCAATAAATATAAATATTTTGGACATTCTCACACGACGTCATCTAGTCCAAATTAAGCTTGTGATATGGGATCTAGAGAACTGATAAACATACTTGTATATTCCATCCACTAGCTCGCTCCATTGACTAGAATCACTAATGTTAAAGATCTTCTACTAAGTTATTGACATGACTTTGACTTATAAGGAACATATCGTTAACATCTGCAAGGCAGCGTATAGGAACTTGGGATTTATCCTTACGATGGCGCGGGGATTTCGAAATGTATCGGCAATTGCAGCATTATACAACGCTTTGGTTAGGAGTAAGCTTGAATTTAACGCAGTCATCTGATCACCGCATGAAATTAAGTACCTACAGGCTTATGCTGGAGAGAGTACAGAACAAATATGTAAGGTTTCTTTATTTGCGCCATTATGGAGTGGACCCATTCTATCCATTAATATATCCAACACTATTTGTTTTAGGGATGGTTGGGTATAACGAACTAGAAGTACGTAGAAGTTTAACTCTAACCACATATTTGTTCGAAGTACTTAGGGGGAAAGTTGTTAATGGTATTATATTAGGACTGCTAGGCTTTTGTGTGCCGGATGGGTATGTGAGGCGACGACGGAAGCCACCACTTCTTGCGGTGCCACGAGGCAGGACTAATGCCCCTAACACGCGCCATACGCACGCTGACCGTGATAGCTGCGGAGGTGGATCTATTCTGTTGTGCTAAGAGTGAGTTCACAAGGATGGCATTGCTGGTCATACGAGTATGCTACAGACGTGAGTTGTCACCGGGGCGCGGGGTCGGGTTAGTCATAAAGGCTACCACTTATATGTTATTAATGTATAATTGAATTAGTATAGTGTGTGTGTGTTTTCTTTATATAGAGGCTACAGTATCGATAAATATAATATAATATTAAAAATAAATAAATAAATATTTCTAAATACATACGAATTATACATAGAAAATACCCAAACTCCGTAACAAACATTTGTGAATCGCACAAATATTTTGATTCGACCCGGAATCAAACCTTGGACCTCAGGGACGGCAATCGCATACTCATACCACTGCGCCACCGAGGCAGTCATAGCAGTAGCATGGCATTTTACGCTCATTTACGCGACTTAGGGCCCTGGAGGCGTTTACACAAAGTGACAGACACGCGCACAGACAGTTGCGTCATAAAACTTTAGTTTTACTAAGCTTTCCATTTTTTTTATACCTAGGTACCTGTTATATGTACATACTTGACCACTAACCTACTTTTGAGAATTTAATTGAGCAGGTCGTTATTTTATATTGATGTTGATTAAGATTGTAAGTTGTGTTCCCTTTGTTATTATATAATCTATAAGCAAACATAGTCAAATAAATTAATAAATAAAATGCCTTGGTTTGTGTTTTTCGTAAACACGTCATCCATTTTGGGGATAGTGATAGGCAGTATATTTGCGGCGGGAGGTCTGGGCCCAGGGCACACGGCACACTGAGCGAGCGGTCACCGACCACCGAGATGTCACATCTATCTACGCGGCCCGGACGGTGCCGGTGGAGGGAGGGTGACGTATGTAGGGCGCCGGTGCGCGCGCAGGCGGCGCGCGGCTATCGACAGACGGCTGAAGCTCCGCCACTGTGCGACTGGGGAGCGAGCAGTCCGCCACCGCGCCATGGAGTCGCAGCACGCGCCCGCAGCGGGCCCCGCCGGCCCCGCGCCGCCCGTGCGCCCGCTCGTCCTGCCCGACGAGCACGGCGAGGTCGACACCTCCAGGTGCGCCCCATTAACCGAGTCCCGAGCTCACACACACAGACACACCACTCTAGCCAGCCTGTGCCTTATATAACATAACACATCTGACCACCCAATACACTCGTACTCCATGATACGCACCCGAGTGCTCTATATCTCCCTGTGTCGTGTACTACAGGACCACATTACATACTTACCATAGGTACTAAACTGTTTGAATACCGAATGACTACCTACCTTCACCTACCCATGTGTTCCTGATTGGGGCGAGGCGCAAAGCGGCAACGCGCGCCGTTCGGCGTCGCAGTACACATACACACAACAACACGACTCTTGCTTGGTCTCTCTAACGGCACAGAATAGGGAATAGTACTTACATACTTGCACACCGACGCGACGTTTATTAAAGCACATTCTTTTGTTTATAAAGAACATCATTCGAACGTTAGAGTTGTCCAATGAAGTAAAATATATACCAGCATAATGACCAATAATTATGACGTTAATGCCTCAATATCCACTATATCGTCAATGCCGTGTCATAAACAAGAGACAACCCTTACTGACTTACAACTTCAAGTTGTAGCTGCTGTCACGTATTTTTTGCGATTGTTAGGCGAGTGACAGTGACAAGCCTGCTAACGGCTGCCAATCTTCATAACTCTGTTATAACCTTCACAGTTATATGTATATTAAATACGTCTAAAATGCAAATAGGCATAATATACGTGAAGCTAAAACTTTGTAAGTAGGTACCCCTTTATACGAAAATGGCGCGGACGAAGAGTATACGAGTACATAGGTTTCAACCCGGAAAAAGAACAAAAATCAGGGGAAATAATTTTATGTAGTATTTTTGAATTGGTACAATTATACCTTAGGAGATGTAGATTAACATACTTACTAAAATCCGCTAGTGTAGGCATGTGCTAAAAGATATTAAAGGTTACCGTTTTCGGTATATTACATTTTTCTCGTAAACGGTGAATTTTAGCAAAAAATAGTCAGGGACGAAGTTGTTATCTACTACAATAATGTCAACTTTTTTCATGAGCATTACCACTTCTGAGATATTGCGGTTACAAAATGTCGAACGAGTTTTATTTAATACGCTATCCTACCGCACTCCTGTTGGTTGCAGCTTGATGTTATAAAGCCTATATTACCTTGAATATGTTTTTTAGCCCAGCCCCTACACTTGAGGACTTTTAGTATGTTCATTTCATTACTCATTATTCATTACTTAAGCATATTTTACATGAGGTCTTAGTCTATTAATTATAATTACTTAGCTGTCATTAATTTAATACATTAAACTATTACCAGGGTTCTACTTATAGTGCTAAGCTTTAGTTACATTGGTATTAAATGTTCGAGCCTGAACGACTACCTAGGTAGTCCTGTATCTCAGGCATGGCCTTCATTAGGTACCTATCTTATACATAATATTTAAATCTAAAAAAACAGTTTTGTAACGTAAACATTAATAATTACAATGTAGTGAAAAGTGTAAATAAAGTCAAGCAGCACAAAATAAGGGATGTGGCAATGCGGATGTAAATTCAGGTGAGCTTCCAAGTGCATCGAGTGGTCTTGTACGGTGCCCACATTGTCCTCCAGTCCGTTTTTTTAAAGGTGAACGAGGATTGAAAGTACATTTTGGAAAAAATCATAAAGAACAAAATGTATCTTCAAGCGCGTCTACGATATCCCAAATTTTCCCAAATCAACAAGAAATTTCTGATAATATCGAAATTCCCTTTTGGCAAAGGTTAAGTCCCATGAAAAATTATATTCCAGTTCTAAAAAGAATCCCCGAGGTGCGAGACACTCTGTGGCTCAATGTTTAGCCTCCTGTATCGGTCAAGTAGTCCGGGAAAATACCTTTAGCGCTTAGGAACAAATGTTAACCTTCCCTTATAGAATCCTACACGTAAAGAAAAGGCCGTTGACATCTTTGACGGTCCAAATCAAAGAAAATTGTACAAACAATTTTAGCATTTTAAAATGAAATTCAATCCACACTCCGGCCCCTGATTATTCTCAGGCCAAGAAATTAAAACTTGTAGAGAATAAAGTAAGGGAAGGCGACATCAGTGGGGCGGCAAGACTACTTTTTAGTAGCGACGTGCTAGCTCCTTATTCTGCAGAAACCTTGACGGGCTTGCAGAGTAAGCACCCACCATCCGCAGCTGACCTCTCTTTCCCTGATCCTCCGAACAACGATACAGAAAATCTTGAGACTACTGCCAAGGATGTGCGCACAGCTGTTGACTCCTTTCGTTTTGGATCAGCCGGTGGACTTGACGGTCTGACACCACAGCACCTTAAGGATCTGTTGTGTCCGAGCGCTGGGGAAGCTGGTGATGCACTTCTGAGGGAGCTAACAGCTCTAGTCAACCACATGCTCTCAGGCAATGTGGACAGTGGCATCACAGATATTTTGTATGGGGCCAATTTATGTGCCCTGCACAAGAAGGATGGTGGCATTCGTCCCATTGCCATAGGTAGCACTTTGCGACGTTTGGCAGCCAAAATTTGTTGTCGTTTTTATAGTACGGAGCTTACTACCAAATTTCAGCCCTTTCAATTAGGTTTTGGTTCAAAAAGAGGTTGTGAGGCCGCAATCCATGCGCTTGCAACATACCTTGACAGTAGCGAAGATGGAGAGGTCATCTTGAAAGTTGACCTGAAAAACGCCTTCAACTCTGTAAACAGGGACACCTTGCTGACACAGGCCAAATTACAAATTTTTTACTTTCTTTGGCAATGCCAACAAAATTAATTTATAAAGACCACCTTTTGAATTCAGCCGTTGGATGTCAGCAAGGTGATCCGTTGGGACCAGTCGTCTTCAGTTTGGCCATTAATTCAAAAAATAAAATCAAAATTCAACATATGGTACCTAGATGACGGGACTTTAGGGGGGAAAGTAGAGACAGTTTTACAAGATTTAGCCCTAATAAAGAACGAGTTTCAGTCAATTGGCTTAGAACTGAACCCGAATAAATGTGAGAATTTTAAATCTGAAAACACAGATAAATTAACAACAATCTCCAAATTCAACTGTTTGGCCCCCAACATAAAAGTTTAGGACAAAACTTCTTTACGCCTCCTAGGATCCCCGATTTTAGAAGATGGCTTTTCCAATTTTATTGACTAAAATATTCAAAATTTTGATCAGGTTATGGATAGTCTATGTAATATCAGTATTCATTCAGCTTTCACTATTATTCGTTTTTATCTTTTCGTACCCAAATTTACACATGCCCTCCGTTCCGGACAATTTTGGAAAAATGTAGAAATTTTGGGCAGACTAGACAACTTAATACAAAATTCTTTGTGTAAAATTTTAAATGTAAATATTAACGACCGGGCCTGGGTCCAAGCGTCTCTTCCAGTTCGCTTGGGCGGGCTAGGTATTCGTAAAGTCACAGATGTCAGTCTGCCAGCATTTCTGTCGTCGGTCCATGGCACCGAAGAATTAGTCAGGAAAATTTTGTCAAATACACTGATTGATTCCGAGGTGCGATGCAAAACCGATGCCATAAATGCTTGGTGGATGTCTTGCCCCGACACTGATCTGCCCTCACGCCTAGGCTCACAGCGACTGTGGGATTCGCCGCTCTGTAAATTGAGAATTAACACACTAATTGACACTTCTGTCAATATTTCAGAGCGTGCACGCCTACTAGCTGTTGAAGAATGGGAGTCAGGGTTATGGATCCAGGCGCTCCCATCGCCCAACATCGGTACAATGTTGGACGACACAACCTTCCGCATTGCCACTTACCTTCGACTGGGTACACCTTGTGTATCCCCGCATCATTGCACCTGTGGAGTAGCCGTCGATAATCTGGGACACCATGGCCTTTCTTGTAGCAGAAGCGCAGGTCGTACAAGGGCACACTAAAAGTTTTGCACTTCTAGCTAATCGGAACTATTTGAATTTCGAATGTTATATTTTTTTAAACATTGCAAATTTCTTAGTAATAAAAAAAAACAATTGGCGGGAAATCATTTGTCAATTGTTTTTTATCACACATCAAAGTTCTACGTATGCAACGACAATGGAATTAAGTCGAAAAGATTTTTGAGCGATTATTTTTTATGATTTTAACAGTTCTCTCTCTCCGCAAGACTGTGCCGCTCGTCTTCAAAATGCTTTTGGGAGAGAAGCACCTTGTTTGAGCATTGTGAGGCGATGGTTTGCTGAATTTGAGAGAGGTCGAGTTTCTTTACATGACGAATTTCGTGAAGGGCGGCCTTCAACTGCCGTCAACGAAAACGATGTGGCTACTGTTAAGCGGTTAATTGAAGAAAACCCGCGGATTACCTATGAGACAATTCGAGGACTATTGGGGATTGGTATGAGTCAAATCCAGAAAATTTTACACGAAGAATTGAAAGTTTGGAAACTTTGTTGTCGTTGGATCCCTCATGAACTGACAGCGGAGCAGAAGCGGGCTCGCGTGGAATGGTGCTCACAGATGCTACTGAAGTACGACCACGGACATTCTAATGCTGTTTATGACATTGTCACAGGAGACAAAACGTGGATTTATTGTTTTGAACCCGAAAAAAACAGCATTCTTGTGAATGGGTGTTAGAACATGAGAACAAGCCAACAAAAGTGAGGCAGGCGAGAAACGTTGGTAAAAAAATGATCGCGTTTTTTTTCTCGGCTACGGGTCCCATCTGTACAATTCCACTTGAAGATCAAAAGAGTGTTAATGCCGAGTGGTATTCTACCATTTGTTTACCCAGGGTGTTGAAAAAGTTCGCAACAGACGACCCAAAAGCCGCGTTCTCCTACATCATGACAACGCTTCTTCACACACGGCCAACAAAACAAAGTCATTTTTAGCTTCCGAAAAAGTACAATTCGTCACCCATCCTGCGCATAGCCCCGACCTAGCACCCTGTGATTTCTGTATTTTCCCCAAAATCAAAGATTTGATGAGAGGTTTCACTTTTACCAACTCCGAAGAGGCAGTGATAGCGTTCAATCAGCACGTAGAAAACATGCCTTCAGATCTGTGGTCCTCCTGTATTAAAAAATGGTTCGATCGCATGAAAAAATGTTCAAAATGTAAAGGAGAGTATTTTGAAAAGCAATAAACATAATATTTTGGTTTTAACATGTTGTTTTTTAAGTTACGCAAAACTTATAGTGTGACCTACGTATACCTCGGCACGCTATTCTAAACGACATAATTCGTAGGGCTCTTTCCACCGCAGGTCTTCCGGCCGTACGTGAACCAAATGGTTTAGCACGAAGCGATCGAAAGAGACCGGACGGTATGTCGTTGCTACCGTGGAAGATGGGAAGGCCTTTGGTGTGGGACGCTACATGCGTTGACACCTTAGCACCTTCACACCTTCCAAGCACATCCGGATGTGCCGGCGCTGCTGCTGCATCGGCTGAAGGCCTTAAACGGCGTAAATTTGCTAACCTAGCAGGTGATTACATATTTGAGCCGTTTGAGGTTGAGACACTGGGGTCATGGGGTCCGAGTGCTCGCCGCCTTTATAGAGACATTGCTAAACGCCTAATCGATGCTTCTCAGGACCAGAAGGCTGGCTATTTTCTGGCCCAAAGAATAAGTATCGCCATCCAACGTGGCAACACAGCCAGCATTCTGGGAACCTTCCCAGTCGGCAATGACGCGGTGGATTTTTTAAACGATATTTTGTAATGTAAATATTTTTAGTCTATAATTATGTATATTGTAATTCTTATTGTAAATAAATATTATTATTCTTCATGTCAAAATTAAAATATTTTAAACTAAAATTGCAAATTGCATAGTTTGAAAATGCAGCGAATGCATATTGTTAGTTATTGTTATTCGAAGTAAACTGGTTCAGACATTATATTATGTTTACACTTTGAGACTAAGGCGAACGGTAAATTGCTTACAAAAACTAAAACATTTGACATATTAACAGCTAAAAGGCAGAAATAGTTTATTATCTACGCCCCCTCATAGTCGATTGACTGCATTTGCCGATCTTCTGCAATTTTACGGGCTGGGCAGTTTTTATTGCACTAGAGCACTCCTTTAGGGAATGGCCGACACATCCACAGTGGCCGCAGGTTAGGTTAGTATCCCGACAGTACCTACTTAGCCGAGTGCCCATACTGTTGACACTTATAGCACCTAGTTACAAGTGTAAAGTCTCTGACTAGGCACGACGTCTAATTTATAAAGATGTGTTCCTTTGGGAGCAACATTCTTCTCATTTCAGCTGTAACCTGCTGCTTTGGCGACGACCTCGATACCACACTTTAGCTCTCCTAGTTTGGCACCAATATGGTTATCCTTGGTTAACGTCTCGATTTCCGTATGGGCGGAAATAAGCTTCTGCTTGGCTTGTAGTGCACCGCCATCTGGGAAACCCCATGCATGACTCCTCTGCATAAATTTGACATCTTCAATTTACTGTCCGCGTTCAGCTTGCCACCCTCGGTTGAAATGGAGCAAATCTCTGAAAGATGGTTCTCAATGTTGTTTAGCCATTTTTGGATCTCTGATGTAGATATCACCATAACCTGAGCAGTTGGTGGGGTAGCGGCAGGGGCAGCACTTCCGTCGCCGACATCCTGAGAGCGCGACGATCCCGGGCCCGGGACTGGAGGTGGGCTCCGGGCTGTACGCGAGCTCCGGTTGAATGGACTATCCATATCAAGAAAATATTTTATTCACTGCATTTACGATTAATTGTTTAACTATAGAATTGTTCGTCACGAGCAAAAGAATGTGCACTGTCAGTGTAGTGCTGACCTAGTTACTGCAATTTTTTAAATTTTATTTAATTACACTCATTGCAAACGTCCGTCAGAAATCGCGGTATTGAACGAACCACGACGGTATTGAACGAATTTACATCTCCAAGGTGTAATATTAATATTATACCAATTCAATCGATTGGAATTGATGAACTATGCCGGCGCCTAGAGTGTTGTGTTAAGTTCTTATTTATGCATGTATACGTAGGTCACTATAAGTTTTGCGTAACTTAAAAAAACAACATGATAAAACCAAAATATCATGTTTATTGCTTTTCAAAATACTCTCCTTTACATTTTAAATTTTTTTTCATGCGATCGAACCATTTTTTAAAACAGGAGGACCACAGATCTGAAGGCCTGTTTTCTACGTGCTGATTGAACGCTATCACTGCCTCTTCGGAGTTGGTAAAAGTGAAACCTCTCATCAAATCTTTGATTTTGGGGAAAATACAGATATCACAGGGTGCTAGGTCGGGGCTATGCGCAGGATGGGTGACGAGTTGTACTTTTTTGGAAGCTAAAAATTACTTTGTTTTGTTGGCCGTGTGTGAAGAAGCGTTGTCATGATGTAGGAGAATGCGGCTTTTGGGTCGTCTTTCGCGAACTTTTTCTAACACCCTGGGTAAACAAATGGTAGAATACCACTCGGCATTAACAGTCTTTTAATCTTCAAGTGGAATTGTACAGATGGGACCCGTAGCCGAGAAAAAAAACGCAATCATTTTTTTTCCAACGTTTCTCGCCTGCCTCACTTTTGTTGGCTTGTTCTCATTTTCAAACATCCATTCACAAGATTGCTGTGTTTTTTCGGGTTCAAAACAATAAATCCACGTTTCGTCTCCTGAGACAATGTCATAAACAGCATTAGAATGTCCGTGGTCGTACTTCAGTAGCATCTGTTAGCACCATTCCACACGAGCCCGCTTCTGCTCCGCTGTTAGTTCATGAAGGATCCAACGACAACAAAGTTTCCTAACTTTCAATTCTTCGTGTAAAATTTTCTGGATTTGACTCATACCAATCCCCAATAGTTCTCGAATTGTCTCATAGGTAATCCTCGGGTTTTCTTCAATTAACCGCTTAACAGTAGCCACATTATTTTCGTTGACGGCAGTTAAAGGCCGCCCTTCACGAAATTCGTCATGTAAAGAAACTCGACCTCTCTCAAATTCAGCAAACCATCGCCTCACGGTGCTCAAACAAGGTGCTTCTCTCCCAAAAGCATTTTGAAGACGAGCGGCACAGTCTTGAGGAGAGAGAGAACACTTAAAATCATAAAAATCATCGCTCTAAAATCTTTTCGACTTAATTCCATTTTCGTTGCATACGTAGAACTTTGATGTGCGATAAAAAACAATTGACAAATGATTTCCCGCCAATTGTTTTTTTTTATTACTAAGAAGGTTGCAACGTTTAAAAAAATATAACATTCGAAATTCAAATAGTTCCGATTAGCTAGAAGTGCAAAACTTTTAGTGTGCCCCATGTATATGGGTATATCTATATATACAAATGGGGAATGTAATTTTTATCCCCCCTTAGCTCTCGAGAACTGCTTCTCCAATGATGGTTGACCCCTCTATGGATAGCCCTCGAACTGGAGGCAAGCCAAAAAATCGAAAGTTTGACCTAGCCCTAAAGGGGCCGAAAGATATAGGCCAAAACCTATGACGTGGTGCGGCGCGAAGCACCACGCAAGACACCGTATGTACTAGTCTAGTTTATACAGGGCGTCCTACGGCAATGCCTTATTGAGGGAAAGTACCTTAATTATTTGATGGGACATTTTACTGAAAGAAGACTTTATTTTATTTTAAAAACCATTCTCCACACTGCTTCATACATTATTAATAATTGCCTCGTTGAACCGGGAGTCGAACCTAGTACACGAGAAAAAAAAATCGGTCTGTAGTTTTATGATACCGATCGGAAGGCCTCATCGTAAGGGTTATTGTTTGCAAAAATAATTTAGTATCACAAATAAAGGGAAGACCATGAATTTTAACATTTGATGTGAAATTTTGTTCAGAAAAATGAAAAGCTGACATTGCCGTAAGGACATACAACTGACATTATCATCTAATACTAATAAATGTACCTACCCACTTTGAGAAGTAGGTACGCATCATTTCCCTATTATAATTAAAGTGCATGATAAAATGATAAAGAGATACGTAAGTAGTAGGTACCTCCGCCGGGCGCCACTGGAAGTACGTTCTGCTTGTAACCAGAGATGCCCGGCAACGGAAGATAGAGGGGCCGCGGAATTAAAAAAAAAATTGTAGGTACCTGATTGCATGCAACAAATCGAGCCGTATCCTGAGCCAAAAGACGCGTAAATTATTTTGTCGATCACAAGCCTGGCTGATTATAAAGAAATAAAATGAAATCTGTAATTTTCATTACAGGATTTTTTTTACATAACCATGGCGTATCAAAATAATGTTGATATAATGGAAGCTTACTATTTAAACGCTAAAAACATAACATTAGCCTTACAATGGCACCGTGAAAGATATCCGGATAGAAATACACCATCTCGATTTGTTATGAAAAGGTTTGTGAATAATCTGCTAAATTTGGGACGTTTCGATCATCGACGCCGCCCGCCTGGTGGTAAGTCGTGACGACGTCTAGCGATTGTGGGCCACTCTCACAGCACACATTACTATTGAGAGTGGCCCTCAACTTGACGACCTACTGATGTGCCTATTCACGCTCCGCTTAAAGAACCCAGGATTATATGTGGGAGGAAACACGTGCACAGGCAGGGCGTTCCAGGCCACTATCGTTCGGCAGAGAAACGAACGTTTAAAACGTTCGGTTCTCGCGAACATGCTATCCACTGTGTGGGGGTGGCATCTCTGCCCGGCACGAGTCGTTCGGGATCGGAAGGAAGAGGGTGGGATCAGATTGAAGAGCTCTTCAGAACACTCGCCGTGGTAAATACGGTAGAATGCGGCCAAGGAAGCTATTGTTCGGCGCTGAACTAGCGGCTCAAGGCTTCCCGTTACCTCCGCACAATCTATAATACGGATAGCCCGTCGCTGCATAGCGTCGAGAGCGTCCAGCAGATACTTCGCGGAGCCGTCCCAGAGGTGAGAGCAGTATTCGACGCAGGGTCTAATCTGCGTCTTGTACAGCAGACACCTCTGGTCCGGTGTAAAGAATCTCTTTACCTTATTCAGTATTCCTAGTTTCCGCGAAGCTAGCCCTATACATCTTTCGATGTAGTTTTTATTATTGAGCTCTCGACGAACGTCTATGCCAAGGATATCAAGGTTGTCCTTCATTGGTAATAATGCATTCTGAAGAGAGGGTAGGGGAAGGAAAGGGGATTTCTTCGCAGTAAATGCACACGCCTGTGTTTTGCGGGCATTGAACTCGACCAGGTTCTCGGTACCCCATTGAGAGATACTGTCGAGGTTACGGTCGAGATCAGCCACGAGTCGTCGTCTCTCCTGCTCAATCTCAGATCGCCCCGCCGTCGGACGAACCGATTAACTCCCGTGCAGTGTGCTGTCATCTGCATAGCAATGAATGTTCCCGAGGGATAGCATATCATTGATATGCAGAAGAAAGAGAGTTGGTGATAGTACGGACCCCTGCGGTACCCCGGCATTCACTTGCAAGAAGCGAGAAGCCTGGCCACCGCAGAGGACCCGCACTCGGCGCTCGTTTAAAAAGCTGGCAATCCAGCTGCACAGTTGAGGAGGTAGACCATATGCCGGAAGCTTGGAAAGGAGCGAAGCATGCCAGACCCTATCGAAGGCTTTGGCGATGTCCAGGCTAATAGCCAAGGACTCGCCGTGCATTTCCATAGCCCCACCCCAGACATGCGTTACGAATGCCAGAAGATCACCCGTTGATCGCTTTGGCCTGAAGCCGTATTGTCGATCATTGATTAGCGAGTGATCCTCTAGGAATTGCATGAGCTGCTTATTTATAAGGAGCTCAAGCACCTTGCAAATGACTGAGGTGACAGCTATGGGTCGATAGTTGCCTGGATCGGACCGATCCCCTTTCTTGGGGATCGGTTGTACGTTCGCCTCCTTCCAGACCTCCGGCACGAGCCCTGAAGAGTATGACAGGCGGTACAGACGCGTTAATACTGGAGACAACTCAGCTGCACATTTTCGTAGCACCACCGCCGGAATGCCTTCAGGGCCACTGGCTTTCCGCGTGTCGAGTGACCGCAGCACTGCCCGTACATCACATTGCCTGATAACAATATCAGGCATTGTGTGGCCACAGTTGGCGATGGCGGGGGGCTGCAGGCCACGGTCGTCGACCCGGGAATTAGCCGCAAAGAGGTCTGCGAGCATATCCGCTTTCTCTTGGGCTTTGTGAGCCAGTGTTCCATCTGGGTAACGCAGCGGTGGCAGCGAGGGCTGACAAAAGTTAGATTGCACGGCTTTGGCCAGTTGCCAGAATCCACGGCTGCCCGTGGGATGGGAAGTGAGCTCCTGACCAAGCCGCGCGACGCGCTGGGCATCCGCTCTCTTAAAGGCCCTCTTACTCGACTTTGTGGCCCGGTTGTACGCTGCTTTGAGGTGGCCCACGTTTGGGTCGCGCACAGCCCGGGCCCTGATCCAGGTGCGATATGCCGACTGTTTTTGTCGAACAGCTTTGGCATAATCTCGCCCGAACCAGGAACGGGCTCTGCGGATACTGGCGACATCAGTGAAAGGGATGTAATAATCCATCCCTAAACTGATCTCGCCAGCAATAGCAGAAGCACTATCCGAAGGAGCCTTTCCTACAAAGCAGCGCTGGCTCCAGGGGACGGACGCATAATAATCGCGTAGACCGTCCCAATCCGCTGACGAGTAGTGCCATAGTCGTCGTGACGTTTGTACAGGACGTGCAGGATGTGACACCTTCATGCCAGCGTGAACAACACAGTGGTCGGAACTACCCAGTGTGGCTCCTACCGAAACACTGTACTGGGCTGGGCGACTCGTCAGCAGTAGATCCAGCAGAGCGGGCGCGTGATCTGACCTGTCTGGTATCCGGGTGATCCCGCATACCATCTGGGTCAGACCGTGGGAGAGGGCGAACGCATGGGCGGCTCTACCCGCATGATCAGTCTTGAGGGACCCCAGCCATTCAATGTGATGGCCATTGAAGTCCCCCAGAAATACTAGGTCAGCGTTCGGGAACCGCACCTGCGCTTCATCAGCCGTCTCGCTGAGGTACTGGAAGAGCTTTGTTGTCTCAGAATCCCCTGTGTGGGATCGGTAGACGCACACGTAGATCTGGCTCATAGAGCCATGGTCTACGTGCAGCCAAAGGACGGAATTGGAGGGGTTCTCTAGGCAGCGCAACCGGCGGCAGCAAACATCCGCCCTAACGAACACGCACACCCCGGCTTTGTCTCGAAATTGTTCCTCGATGACATAGCCGGGGTAACACAGGTAAGACGTGTCGTCAGGGCGGCGTATTTGTGTCTCCGTGAGGAACATCACAGCGGGCCGTGCCGTCTCAAGGTGGTGGTGGACGGTATCGAAGGCCGCATGGAGTCCACGGAAGTTAGTGAACTCCACCTCGAAATGTGAAGTTGTGGGGTTTCCTAGGGCCGCTGTGTAACGTTTATTTCTTTTTTTGTTGCACTGCCATTGTAGATTTTGAAGAAGAAGCGTGAAGACAGGGCGACATTTGGTGCAGCAGTAAGTGACAAAGCGCAGGTGCTAGCTTTGTCTAGAACCGTGTGGTTATGTCGGAGCCGACTCGCCGGACGGAAGGGCTCCCAAACCCCCCTGATGCAAGGCCGCCGCTACCCCACACCGGTTACCACCCGGAGCGGCGATCCCACATCAGGATTATGCGGAACATGTGGGGCAGCCTCCTGGGGTGGTTGGCCCCAGGCGGGCCCCATGACTGTGTTGCGGGCGGCCGCGGCAACGCCGTTGCTAAGGGTCTCCCTGGCCGGCGAATCGACCCACACCACCCACACTAGACTCCGTTTCGCCCCCACTGGTCCCATGCCTGCTGCACCATACATCGCCCCGGGCCCGGCGGTGCAGCTGCTGAACCTCTAACGCAACCCAGCCTGGGCTGGGTTACTTGGGGGGCTTTAGCACAGCTGCACGGTGGTACCCCCCCGGACCAACACTGTTGTACCACCTGGTACCCACGTAGGGGCCGAAGCCACTCCATAGGTACCGTAAATTAACGAGCCTCGTCCGTTTATCAGCAGGTGCGCCACTAGCAGGTGAGGTCGCTGGGGCCCTAAAGATGTTGGTAGAGCCCCTTTGCACCCAAAATTGATCCAGGGAGAATCCCTTACGTATCCACGAGACTAGCCCGCAGACATGGGGGCCGTGTGGTCGGTTGGAATAGGCATGTCAGGGAATCCCACATGGGGCCAGGTCTAAATACCGAGTATGGCTGTGGCATAATAAGCCCGCATTGGGTGTCATCTTTAATTAAATGTGCTTATCGCGTAAGATCTTTAAAAGTAGACTTAAATGGTGATCCGTTCCGTTTGAACTGCGGTGTGAGGCAGAGGGGATCACATCCCCCAAATTGTTCAACCTTTACATTGATGCACTGATCGTTGAACTCAGCAGTAAAAGAATTGGCTGTCGTGTTAATGACATTAGTGTGAACAACCTGAGTTACGCGGACGACATGGTGCTGCTGGCTCCAACGATCAAGGCATTAAGGGAGTTGATTGCTATTTGTGGGGGCTATGCACGGAGACACGGTTTGCTCTATAATGTAGTGAAGAGTAAATACCTAGTCTTCAAGGCTGGTGGTAAATGACCCGAGACTATACCCACACTGAAACTGAATGGTCATGAGCTGAAGCGCGTCTATCAGTTTAAATATCTAGGCCACATCGTTACCAACAGCCTTGACGACCGGGTAGATGTGGAAAGGGAACGTAGGGCGCTGGCTGTGCGCTGTAACATGTTGGCACGGAGGTTTTCACGTTGTAGTGAGCAAGTTAAAACTACACTCTTTAGAGCTTACTGTCAGGTTTTCTACACGTGTAGCCTGTGGGCCAGCTATACTCAGCGGGCAATCAGCGCCCTACGGGTCCAATATAATAATGGCTTCAGGATGCTGATGGGGCTGCCCCGATTCTGCAGTGCATCAGCGCACCAGCGACTTTCATGCGATCGTCAGAAAGCGGTCTGCCTCACTGCTTCGCAGAGTGCAGGACAGCTCCAACTCCATCCTTCATCCTCATTTTTATTTTATTTTATAATCAAGTACGTTTATCGTTCAACTGTTGGTGTGGGATTGTAAATAACTGGGTCCTCTTAGTGCATTTTTACGAAGGGCATTTGAATACGGAAAGGTAATTAGTAATAATTGAGATTTTAAGAAATGAGATAAATAATCTTCCGGTTGCAGAACGACAAAACCCTTACTTTTCAGCAAGATCCGGCTCATAACAGTCACAGAACAAGGGACTATCTCAATGAACACTCTCGTCCCTGGATTGGGACAAATGGAAAAATAAGATGGCCGCCCGGCAGTGGCGAACGTTCCATACATTCCCATAAGCCCGGAATTCCCTAAAACATTTCAAAATAATATAATAATAATATGTGCCATTGACCCTAAAATAATATTGTGTATTGTAACATTGACTCTAAACAATTTCGAACGATTATTTCAAAATTTCGCGCGCTAAGGTCAATCGCCTATACCAACTAACCGTTCCATGCGTTGTGATACTCTGTACGGTGTTGAGCGCGCGGATGCCATCTCACTCGCACAAGTTGTAAGTAGACGCAATGCATGCCCGTTATAATCGGGCTTGCATTTTCTCTTTCACACCTATGGATATTTTCGCTAGCATACCACAACACTTAGTAGGTTGTTATAGCAAAATCTGCCTGCCAAAAAGCCTGGTTTTGCTCTGAAGTTCGTCGCACATCGGTTGCGTGGCGACCTGTGCTATGTTCGCTTCAGTTGTTTACTTCAGTTTCGCGTAGCAATTTGCTTTTTAGAGTGGGTGATTATTTCAAAATAGCTTTTTATTGTTTCAAAATTGTAAATTAGTTTATTTGAGTGTTAAATATGGAAGAAATTGTGCCTTGTGATGATTTGAGGTGCTGTAACGTTTTATTAAAAGACCAAAGGGTAAAATCATTAAGTTTTGATCAAAGAAAGTCGTTAGTTGTTTCTCCTAAACCAACGCCAGATTTGTGTATTTCTAAAGGTAAGTAAAACTCATAAACGTCAGTTTAATAGAACTGTTTACAAAACCACTTGGATTACTGAATGTTCACATTCCAATAAATTATATTGCTGGTGTTGCATATTTTTTTCGAACGATAATAGCGCATGGAATACTACGGGTTACGAAGATTTAAATAATTTAAGTACCTCAATAAAAAGACATTCTCAATCACAAAAACATTTGAGTGCATTAATTTCTTTTACGAATTTTGGTAAACAGCGCATATAAACTCACTTGTCACGCCAATTTGCTGGAGAAATTTCAAAACACAATCAGCAAGTTGACCAAAACTGTAGTATTTTTCAAAGACTTGTAGATGTAGTTTGTCATTTAGCGCAACAGGAATTGCCTTTTAGAGGACATGACGAGTCCAAAGATTCATTAAATAGAGGTACTTTTTAGAATTAGTTTCATTATTATCGAAATATGATAGCGTTTTGGAAAAGCATGCAACATCAACAGAGCGACAAACCCGGGCCGAGTTATTTATCATCTACAATTCAAAACGATATTATTCACTCTGTAGACGATATAATAAAAAACTACGTTAGCCACCGCGAACAATTATGCCTGTAGTGATAATAGCGCATGAAATAAAATAGAAAAAAGCAGTTGTAATTTAACTTTGATTTTTAACCGACCTCAAAAATGGAGGTTCTCAATTCGACTGCTTTTAACTTTGATTTTTAACCGACCTCAAAAAAGGAGGAGGTTCTCATTTCGACTGCTTTTAACTTTGATTTTTAACCAACCTCTAAAATGGAGGAGGTTCTCAATTCGACTGCTTTATTTTTTTATGTTTGTTACCTCATATATCGGGCATGCAGTCCTCAGCTTATGAAGCTTCGCCCCTGCCGCCGAGATACTCAGATCTAACCCCGTTAGATTATTTTTATGGGGTTATCTAAAAAAATAAGTTTTTTTTTTTTTTTTTTTTTTTTTTTATATTTAGGTCGACAAATTGACGCCACCCGCCTGATGGTAAGCTGAGGCGACGTCTGGCAATTGAGGGCGACTCTCACAGTACACAGGAATACTATAGAGAGGCCCTCAACTTGACGACCCAGTAATGTGCCTCTTCACGCTTCGCTTAAAGAGCCCAGGGTTATATGTTGGAGGAAACACGTGCGCAGGCAGGGCGTTCCAAGCCACCATCGTTCGGCAGAGAAACGATCGTTTAAAACGCTCGGTTCTCGCGAAGACGGTTTCCACGGTATGAGGGTGACATCTCTGCCCGGCACGCGTTGTTCGGGATCGGAAGGGAGAGGGTGGGATCAGGTTGAAGAGCTCTTCAGAACACTCACCGTGGTAAATACGGTAGAACGCGGCCAAGGAAGCAATTGTTCGGCGCTGGGCTAGCGGCTCAAGGCTTCCCGTTACCTCCGGACAGTCTATAATGCGAACAGTGCGTCGCTGCATAGCGTCGAGTGCGTCCAGCAAATACTTCGCGGAGCCGTCCCAGAGGTGAGAGCAGTATTCAACGCAGGGTCTAATCTGCGTTTTGTACAGCAGACACCTCTGGTGCGGTGTAAAGAATCGCTTTACCTTGTTCAGTATTCCTAGTTTCCGCGAAGCTAGCCCAATACATCTCTCAATGTATTTTGTGTTATTGAGCTCTCGACGAACGTCTATGCCAAGGATGTCTAGATTGTCCTTCATTGGTAATATTGCATTCTGAAGAGTGGGTAGGGGAAGGAAAGGGGATTTTTTCGCTGTAAATGCACACGCCTGTGTTTTGTGGGCATTGAACTCGACCAAGTTCTCGGCACCCCATTGGGAGATACTGTCGAGGTTTCGGTCGAGATCACCCACGAGATGTCGTCTCTCCTCCTCTATCACAGATCGCCCCGCCGTCGGACGAACCGAGTAACTCCCGTGCAATGTACTGTCATCTGCATAGCAATGAATGTTCCCGAGGGAAAACATATCATTGATATGCAGAAGAAAGAGAGTTGGTGACAGTACGGACCCCTGCGGTACCCCGGCATTCACTTGCAAGAAGCGAGAAGCCGAGCATCGCAGAGGACCCGCACTCAGCGCTTGTTTAAAAAACTGGCAATCCAGCTGCACAGTTGAGGAGGTAGACCGTATGCCGGAAGCTTGGAAAGGAGCGAAGCATGCCAGACCCTATCGAAAGCTTTGGCGATGTCCAGGCAAATATCCAAGGACTCGCCGAACTTTTCCATAGCCTCACCCCATACATGCGTGACGAATGCCAGGAGGTCACCCGTTGATCGTTTTGGCCTGAAGCCATATTGCCGATCATTGATTAGCGAGTGATCCTCCAGGTATCGCATGAGCTGCTTATTAATAAGAAGCTCGAGCACCTTGCAAATGACTGAGGTGACAGCTATGGGTCGATAGTTGCCTGGATCGGATCGATCCCCTTTCTTGGGGATCGGTTGTACGTTCGCCTCCTTCCAGGCCTCCGGCACGAGGCCTGTAGAGTATGACAGGCGGTACAGACGCGTTAATACTGGAGACAACTCAGCAGCACATTTTCGTAGCACCACCGCCGGAATGCCGTCAGGGCCACTGGCTTTCCGCGTGTCGAGTGACCGCAGCACTGCCCGTACATCACATTGCCTGATAAGGCGATGGCGGGGGGCTGCAGGCCACGGTCATCGACCCGGGAATTAGCCGCAAAGAGGTCTGCGAGCATGTCCACCTTCTCTTGGGCTTTGTGAGCCAGTGATCCATCAGGAAAACGCAGTGGTGGCAGCGAGGGTTGACAAAAATGTGACTGTACGGCTTTGGCCAGTTGCCAGTATCCACGGCTGCCCGTGGGATGGGATGTGAGCTCCTGACCAAGCCGCGCGACGCGCTGGGCATCCGCTCTCTTGAAGGCCCTCTTGCTGAACCTAGTGGCCCGATTGTACGCTGCTTTGAGGCGGTTCACGTTCGGGTCACGTGCCGCCCGAGCCCTGACCCAGGCGCGATATGCCGACTGTTTTTTCTGGACAGCCTCGGAACATTCACGCCCGAACCAGGGGCGAGCTTTGCGGATGCTGGCGACATCAGTGAAAGGGATATAATATTCTATCCCTAGACTGATCTCGCCAGCAATGGCAGCAGCGCTATCCGAAGGCGCCTTCTCTACAAAGCAGCGCTGGCTCCACGGGACGGACGCAAAGTAATCGCGGAGACCGTCCCAGTCTGCCGACGAGTAGTGCCATAGTCGTCGAGTCATTTGTTCAGCACGAGCAGGCGGTGGCACTTGGAAGCTGGCGTGCACCACACAGTGGTCGGAAGTGCCCAGTGGGGCGCGTACCGACACACTGTACTCGGCTGGGCGACTCGTCAGCAGTAGATCCAGCAAGGCGGGCGTGTGGTCTGACCTGTCAGGTATCCGGGTGATCCCCCGTACCATCTGGGTCAGCCCGTGGGAGAGAGCGAATGCATGGGCGGTTCGTCCCGCATGATCGGTCCTAAGGGACCCCAGCCACTCAACGTGATGACCGTTAAAGTCCCCCAAGAAAACCAGGTCAGCGTTCGGGAACCGCACCTGCGCATCGTCAACCATCTCGCTGAGGTATTCGAAAAGCCTTGTTGTCCCAGTGTCCCCTGTGTGGGAGCGGTAGACGCACACGTAGATCTGGCTCATGGAGCCATGATCCACGTGCAGCCAAAGGACGGAGTAAGAGGGGTTCTCCAGACAGCGCAACCGGCGGCAGCAAACATCCGCCCTAACGAACACGCACACCCCGACTTTATCGCGGAATTGTTCCTCAATGATATAGCCCGGGTAACAGAGGTACGACGTGTCGTCAGGGCGGCGTTACAAGAACCAGCATGAAAGTGTCAACGAGCTACAAAGAGAAGTTAGACAGCATAACCCTATTATTTTGACGTTCATAAGTGTTACTTTGTGACCTACATGAATAAAGATATTTTGATTTGATTTGGTATTATTCTAAATATCCACCACAACAAGATAACAAAATCGACAGGGAGAGAAATAATTAAAAGAGTGCGACTTTTTATTCAGCAGGATGGGGCTCATGTCAAGCATTTGATAAATTGATTAATTTTGTATTAAGAATGTTAAAATTCATGGTCTTCCCTTTATTTCAGATACTAATTTATTTAGCAAAAAAATAACTCTTACGATGATGCCTTCCGATCGGTATCATAAAACTATACTTAGCCCGTTTTTTTTTTCTCGTGTACCGGGTTCGATTCCCGGTTCAACGAGACAATTATTAAAAATGTATGAATATTCAAATGGTTTTTAAAATTAAAATAAAGTCTTCTTTCAGTAAAATGTCCAATCTACAATAATTAAGGTACTTTCCCTCCATGTGGCATTGCCGGGGGACGCCCTGTATATACGTAGTTCACACTATAAGTTTTGCGTAACTTAAAAAAACAACATGTTAAACCAAAATATTATGTTTATTGCTTTTCAAAATACTCCTTTACATTTTAAAATTTTTTTCATGTGACCGAACCATTTTTTAAATCAGAAGGACCACAGATCTGAAGGCATGATTTCTACGTGCTGATTGAACGCTATCACTGCCTCTTCGGAGTTGGTAAAAGTGAAACCTCCCATCAAATCTTTCATTTTGGGGAAAATACAGAAATCACAGGGTGCTAGGTCGGGGCTATGCGCAGGATGGGTGACGAGTTGTACTTTTTCGGAAGCTAAAAATGACTTTGTTTTGTTGGCCGTGTGTGAAGAAACTACATCGAAAGATGTATAGGGCTAGCTTCGCGGAAACTAGGAATACTGAATAAGGTAAAGAGATTCTTTACACCGGACCAGAGGTGTCTGCTGTACAAGACGCAGATTAGACCCTGCGTCGAATACTGCTCTCACCTCTGGGACGGCTCCGCGAAGTATCTGCTGGACGCTCTCGACGCTATGCAGCGACGGGCTATCCGTATTATAGATTGTCCGGAGGTAACGGGAAGCCTTGAGCCGCTAGTTCAGCGCCGAACAATAGCTTCCTTGGCCGCATTCTACCGTATTTACCACGGCGAGTGTTCTGAAGAGCTCTTCAATCTGATCCCACCCTCTTCCTTCCGATCCCGAACGACTCGTGCCGGGCAGAGATGCCACCCCCACACAGTGGATAGCATGTTCGCGAGAACCGAACGTTTTAAACGTTCGTTTCTCTGCCGAACGATAGTGGCCTGGAACGCCCTGCCTGTGCACGTGTTTCCTCCCACATATAATCCTGGGTTCTTTAAGCGGAGCATGAAGAGGCACATCAGTAGGTCGTCAAGTTGAGGGCCACTCTCAATAGTAATGTGTGCTGTGAGAGTGGCCCACAATCGCTAGACGTCGTCACGACTTACCACCAGGCGGGCGGCGTCAATTTGGCGAACCAAATATAAAAAAAAAAAAAAAAAAAAAAAATAAGAAGCGTTGTCATGATGTAGGAGAACGCGGCTTTTAGGTCGTCTTTCGCGAACTTTTTCTAACACCCTGGGTAAACAAATGGTTGAATATCACTCGACATTGACACTCTTTTGATCTTCAAGTGGAATTGTACAGATGGGACCCGTAGCTGAGAAAAAAAAACGCGATCATTTTTTTACCGACGTTTCTCGCCTGCCTCACTTTTGTTGGCTTGTTCTCATTTTCAAACACCCATTCACAAGATTGCTGTGTTTTTTCGGGTTCAAAACAATAAATCCACGTTTCGTCTCCTGTGACAATGTCATAAACAGCATTAAAATGTCCGTGGTCGTATATCAGTAGCATCTGTGAGCACCATTCCACGCGATCCCGCTCTGCTCCGCTGTCAGTTCATGAGGGATCCAACGACAACAAAGTTTCCGAACTTTCAATTCTTCGTGTAAAATTTTCTGGATTTGACTCATACCAATCCCCAATACTCCTCGAATTGTCTCATAGGTAATCCGCGGGTTTTCTTCAATTAACCGCTTAACAGTAGCCACATTATTTTCGTTGACGGCAGTTGAAGGCCGCCCTTCACGAAATTCGTCCTGTAAAGAAACTCGACCTCTCTCAAATTCAGCAAACCATCGCCTCACGGTGCTCAAACAAGGTGCTTCTCTCCCAAAAGCATTTTGAAGACGAGCGGCACAGTCTTGAGGAGAGAGAGAACTTTTAATGATCAATCATAAAAAAATATCGCTCTAAAATCTTTTCGACTTAATTCCATTTTCGTTGCATACGTAGAACTTTGATAAAAAACAATTGACAAATGTTTTCCCGCCAATTGTTTTTTTTTTATTACTAAGAAGGTTGCAACGTTTAAAAAAATATAACATTCGAAATTCAAATAGTTCCGATTAGCTAGAAGTGCAAAACTTTTAGTGTGCCCCATGTATGTATGTATAAGTCATATGTCATACGTGTATATCGGGACATTTTGCTATTAGAAACATTAGATTCTCTAAATGTAAAGGATAATAATCATATATTGTGACCCCGTACTGACACACTGACCTAATAGGGATTACCAGACTAACACATGCTACGTATGCTATATACATAGCATTTTCAATTATCACATTTGTTGTGTAAATAATTTGGTTTAATCAAATTACATTTTCGTATATTTTTAAGGTTTTTTTAGATTTGTATAGTACCTACTTATCGGATTACCATACATACATACCTGACATACCTGAGATACAGGATTACCTAGTTCAGGCGCGAACATTAACATACCTTTGTATTTTATGCTTAGCACTTACCACTTTAAGTAGATAATAGAAACTAAATGTTTTTTATAGTAATTAAGTAATGTTAACTAAGTAATTAACGATAAGAGGCTAAGCACTTCTGTAAAAAATACTTTTGGTAATTATTAAATGAAAAAATGTTAATTAAAAACTACAGAAATTATTTCCCCTGATGAATAAATTTCGATGTTTATTTCTCGGTCTATTATATAGAGGAGTGCAGAATGCTCCCAAGTAAAAATAAATGAGTAAGTAATCAGAAGAAGGACTTACAGTAGAATACATTCAGTAACATGTCACATGCCCATTATGGACAAAAGCCTCCACAAAAGCATATTTCAGTACTATTAGAATGTACAGTGCTTCTATTTTCTTAATATCCTTCGTATCGTATGCCGATGAATATCCGACGCAAGCCTAAGCATATGCTTAGGCTTGCGTCGGATATTCATCGGTTTGGAAGTAAATAGAGATGTTATAACCGGCCCTTTTTATTATTCATTTACATTTGAACGGAGAGAAAACTGTTTAAGTCGCAGGCACGACAAATCATTATAATGTAACCTAAATCAAACTCACACTTGACACCAAAATCAAAACAAAATTACAATTAAGTACGTAGTTCTAAATTGAAGTTAAATTTTAGATTTTAAAAAGATAAATCTAATAATTTATGGACATGGATTAATATACGGTTGCGTTTGGAAAAATCGTTGATTCCCGAGACTGCCCGAGAGACATTAAGAAAATAGAAGCACTGTAAATTACTGTGTAATAATAAGTAATAGACGAGGAGAGCATGAGAACTGCCCCACCACTTATGTTACAGTGGTATACAATCACCACCCCCCCCCCCCCCCCCCCCCACCGCCATCGCGCCTCCCCACAAGCTGTTTTAAGCTTCAAATTAGAGAGATTGAATCAAGTACCTACCCACTAAACACACCAGATAAGCTGAAAGAGGTGCTAAAAGGGTTTGCATAAGAGTTGCAAGACATGTTACAGTTTAGAGAATATCAACATTGTCCACGTCACATCTATGTATAGGTACACCTAGCTAGACTGTAGACAACATCTCCGGACTAGGTCGTTGTTTGCAGGTCCAACCGTTTAGTATAACGATGTCACTACCGAGTTTGCGACAATTACCTACTATATACATAGGTCACACTATAAGTTTGCGTAACTTAAAAAAACAACATGTTAAAACCAAAATATTATGTTTATTGCTTTTCAAAATACTCTCCTTTACATTTTAAATATTTTTTCATGCGATCGAACCATTTTTTAAAACAGGAGGACCACAGATCTGAAGGCATGTTTTCTACGTGCTGATTGAACGCTATCACTGCCTCTTCGGTGTTGGTAAAAGTGAAACCTCTCATCAAATCTTTAATTTTGGGGAAAATACAGAAATCACAGGGTGCTAGGTCGGGGCTATGCGCAGGATGGGTGACGAGTTGTACTTTTTCGGAAGCTAAAAATGACTTTGTATTGTTGGCCGCGTGTGAAAAAGCGTTATCATGATGTAGGAGAACGCAGCTTTTGGGTCGTCTTTCGCGAACTTTTTCTAACACCCTGGGTAAACAAATGGTAGAATACCACTCGGCATTAACACTCTTTTGATCTTCAAGTGGAATTGTATAGATGGGAACTGTAGCTGAGAAAAAAAACCCGATCATTTTTTACCAACGTTTCTCGCCTACCTCACTTTTGTTGGCTTGTTCTCATTTTCAAACACCTATTCACAAGATTGCTGTTTTTTTTTCGGGTTCAAAACAATAAATCCACGTTTCATCTCCTGTGACAATGTCATAAACAGCATTAGAATGTCCGTGGTCGTACTTCAGTAGCATCTGTGAGCACCATTCCACGCGAGCCCGCTTCTGCTCCGCTGTCAGTTCATGAGAGATCCAACGACAACAAAGTTTCCGAACTTTCAATTCTTCGTGTAAAATTTTCTGGATTTGACTCATACCAATCCCCAATAGTCCTCGAATTGTCTCATAGGTAATCCGCGGGTTTTCTTCAATTAACCGCTTAATAGTAGCCACATTATTTTCGTTGACGGCAGTTGAAGGCCGCCCTTCACGAAATACGACCTCTCTCAAATTCAGCAAACCATCGCCTCACGGTGCTCAACAAGGTGCTTCTCTCCCAAAAGCATATTGAAGACGAGCGGCAGTCTTGCGGAGAGAGAGAACTTTTAAAATCATAAAAAATCATCGCTCTAAAATCTTTTCGACTTAATTCCATTTTCGTTGCTAAGTAGAACTTTTTTCAATATCCGCCGTAAATGCATACTTATATTGTCTCCACTTGGTAATGAGACCCTGGAGGTCCTGCTGTAAATTGGGTCCTCGATGCATTACGTCATTCAAACTTAGGCCCGATGACGTGCGCTGAGAACCATCAAAGACCACCCGCAATTTATTCGATGTTGATACACAAGCGTCTTGCTCGCGACGAGAAAGATCGTTTCGAAGATAGTTTGGCTCCACGTATCCTTGAGGAGTCATTCTACATGGATGACCTTGTTCATGGGGGTCATACCATACCGGGAGTAATGAAATTAAAGGCCGATATGATCCGTTTACTTAAATCAGGCGGATTTAACTTATCAAAGTGGAAAGCAAACGTACCCGAGTTACTTGAGAAGGTCAACTCCTGATCTTGAACACGGGAGTTGACCTTTGACTTCAAACAAGTAGAGTCAACAAAAGCCTTGGGGCTTGGGTGGAATCCACTGCAAGATAATTTTATATTTCGTGTCGAGTTGGGAGGCAATGCCCAGCCTACGAAAAGGTCCTTGCTTAGTGAGTTATCAAAACTATTCGATCCGCTAGGCTGGCTCTCCCCACTCTCTACTAAACTCAAATTATTATTCCAAGACGTATGGAGATCAAATATACAGTGGGACGAATCCGTGCCGCAAGACATACTGTCTGAGTGGAATAGGGTAAAGGTAGATGTCGATTCTCTCAATCAGGTTAGAGTTTAAAGATGGTTGCAGACTCGGGATCAAGATCGAATCGAGCTGCATGGATTCTGCGACGCTAGTACCAAAGTCTATGGATGTGTAGTGTACTGCAAAATAAAATGACCCGATCACACTTCAGTCGTACTAGTAGCGGGCAAAACAAAAGTTGTCCCACTCAGTAAAAAATGTTCGCTGCCCCGTTTAGAGTTATGCGGGGCTGTTTTACTCTCGAAATTAATTTTAAAGATTAAAGAATGCCTTAAGAGTTTCGACATCAGCGTTTATGGATGGACGGACTCCATAGTTGCCTTAGGATGGATCCATGGAGACGCAGATAAATGGAAGCCCTTCGTTGCGAACAGGGTGAGGCTGATGACGTCAGCCATGCCACCTCAGTGTTGGAGATATGTAATCTCAAAGGAAAACCCCGCAGACTGTGCAAGTCGTGGCATTACCGCTTCGCAGCTTAAAGATCACTCTCTGTGGTGGGAAGGACCGGCTTGGTTACCCTTATACGTACCAGAGCAACAAAATCAACATAATTACATAACAAACGAAGAGGTCAAGATTTTAAAACAAGTTAATGTTATGCTACTAAGCGGAAATGCGATAGTACAACAATTATTACAAAAATATAACTCACTCAGCAAGGTGATTAGAGTATTGGCATGGGTGTTGCGATTCTGTAAATTACATAAAAAGGTAATTATTTAAGTAGGGAAGAAATTAATGAATCCCGTAACTTCGTTATTAGATGCATTCAGGCAGAAGAATTAAGGAAGGGGAAGAAATAAGTTGTTTACAGCAAGGTAAACATATAAGCAGTCGAAGCCGGTTACTTAATTTGAATCCGTTGTTACATGAAAGTGGCCTCCTTCGAGTAGGCGGCCGACTCCGACATGCATCTATCGATCCCGAAATGAAGTATCCTGTCATACTCTCGAGTACATCGAGATTAGCGAACCTCATTATTGACGAGGCTCATATGTCTACATATCATGGGGGAGCACGCCTAGCCTCCGCATATATTCGTCGTAAGTACTGGCTTATGGGAGGGAATAACGCTACGAAAAAACGGTTACAGCAGTGTTACATGTAGAAAGCGCGATCCCCAGCTACTGCATCAAATGATGGGAGACTTACCGTCAGCAAGGACTAACCCGTCGCGGCCATTGTACCACTGTGGGGTTGATTTCACAGGACACGTAAACCTGAAGGCCAGCAAGAGCCGTGGTACCAAAATCACAATACGGCCACGTACCCCTTGTACGTGGCCGTATTTATATGCATGGTTACTAAGGCGATACATCTCGAACTAGTTTCTGATTTGACTACGTCAGCCTTTTTGGCGGCGTTACGCAGAATGATGGCTAGAAGAGGATTACCGGGACATCTTTATAGTGAGCAAGGTAAAAAAATTATAGGAGCTGACAAGGTACTGAAGCAACAGTTATCAGAAATAAGAAATCTGTTCAACCCCGACCTTATAACGGAGTTAGCAGACATGAATATCGACTGGTACTTCAACCCTCCCAGTTCTCCAAGTATGGGGGGCTTGTGGATCTTGTCATAATCAAGGATGACAACCTCCCGCCCGGGAAATGGGCTATGGGTAGAGTCCTGAAGTTGCATCCTGGATCTGATGGCTACGTTCGAGTCGTTACCTTAAAAACTAAGAACGGCTATATGCAACGACCTGTAGTTAAATTGTCCGTTTTACCGGTCCATGAAGGTAAAGCAGATGAGGAGCAAGAGTCGGAGACGGTCGCCCCGTCGCCGTCGCCCTCGCCTCCACCTCCAAGCCACCCGTCCGTTAAATGTATGTTTAGCAGTTTTAGCACTTTAATATTGTACATGTTTATATCATCGGTATCAGAGGTAAATTGATCATACACTCTAAACCCAATAGAAGGTATAAGTATTAAGGACATGCAATGAATACGAGATGACTGGCGTTTAGTAGTGTACTACGACATACAGCCCTTAGCCTGATAGTAGATCAGGACGACATTAATGCACTACTAAACTACGTAAACTACCTAGAACACCAGTGTAAGAGTATCAGAACACGTTCGCACTGTGAGGGTGTCATGTGGCAAATACATCACGAGGTGATCGAACTGCAATACTATAACGACATATTAATGAATCATAATAACAAAAATCATATGATACGTCGTCGCCGGGGATTAATAAACGGAATTGGATATATCGCTCATAGTTTATTCGGCGTATTAGACGACGAGTTCGCCCAGAAATATGAAGAGGATATTCACCTCACCCGAAAAAACCAAAAACATTTGGCTGCTCTTTGGAAAAACCAAACATCAGTAGTTGAAGCCGAGTTTAATTTACTAAAGCGTACAGAGACCTTAGTTAACAAGCAAAGCAAGTTTATTAACCAAAAACTCAGTATCGTTCAGAATTCATTGGGTCAGCTTCAGTCTGAAATCGAAACAGAGTTCGTTGTCGGTGACTTTTTAACTACAGCCATGATGACAAATAGTCTATTATACAGTTTAAAGAACATTCAACAGACATTACTCGATGCTGTTACTAATATTTACAATGGAAAGTTCGACTTTCATCTGCTCACTCCTGATCAGTTGCGACGTGAATTGGGAATAATAGCTGACGAATTGCCCAAGGATTTGTCACTACCTATCAAGAAATCTGACAGTTTAGCAGAGATTTACAACCTATTACAAGCCCGAGCAAGTGTCAGGGCGAGATACATACTCTTTGAGATTAGGATTCCGTTGTTATCTGAAGATATGTTCGAAGTATTGCGAGTATTGCCAATCCCAAGAATAATAGGCGACGGAAATTACACGGAAGTTGTTCCAGTATCAGAATACATGGCAGTTAATCTCCGTCACGACATGTTTATGACTGTCACACCAGAAGATTTGAGGTCTTGTCTCCAGAACGGTCCCTACTTGAGTTTGTGTCATGTAATGGGACCTATCCGTTTGATAAAGACGATCAGAGTTTCTGCGAAACTTTCCCGCCGACAAGACAATGTAGAACCAGGACCAAGCTATGCCAGAGAAAAATGGTTAGAACTAAGTAAAATTAACACCTACTTCTTCTTTTGTTGTCAACCGTGCCAGGCAAGACTTGCCTGTGGTAACGAAGTTAGTCGGGTGTCATTGACAAACACCGGGTTTATTAGCGTCGACTCCGGGTGTACCATCAAATTTGCAGATTCTATCATATATGCTCACAGAGAGGGTATTAGTCGTTTAAACTCCAGCTCGTATATTTGGTGGCCAGAAGTTTCCCAACTAAATAAAATAATAAATATCTCACTCCCTGATTTGCCTAAGGAATTGAATGACAGACCTGAGCTAATTAATCATACTACGCAGCTCCTAGAAATAGAAAGTAGTATAAGTCTCATGAAGCAGACCGAACCCTTACTAGAGGACAGCATTTCATACCATGATGTACACCACTATACCGCTATATATGTGCTGTTCGCGGTAGTATGTTTTGCTGCTGCGGTGTGGGCGTACAGACGTTGCGTCCGCTCGCGCCGGCCCAGGCAGCAGCGAGGAGCCCCAGTCCCCGCGTGCGGCGGCAGCCGTTGCAGTAGAGCCAGTGTGTGTTGCTGTGTCCATTGCACCGGTAACGAGACTTCAAACTTATAGTGAATGTGTAAGTGAAATGCCCAATAAAAGTGCGCGAGTGTCTTTTAAAGAAACGGGGTCGAGCCCCGTAGTGTATAAATCCGGTTTTAAAGTTCCCAGTGAACTGTGACAAGGAAACCCGCGCTAATCATTAAGTTTTATGTTTAATTAGTGTTAACTACTAACACAACATTGTCCATCATCTTGTAGCACCTCATACTACTAACTAACTATCTTCCCATTTTTTCCCGCCCGGGAATATGTACGGGCAAACCGTACATGTAGAATTGTAGAGTCAGCAGTATTTGCTGACCTGATTATTTTGTACGTAATTGCATTAGAATTAAATTAATGTAAAACCAGTTCGTGATTCGTCTTCACATCGACTACACGTTCTCGCATACTATCATTTTACACATAGTTAGATTTAGGACAGATTGTTAATTATTTGCAATATAGTTTCTTTTACCATACAAACAGTCTTTTTATGGGATATTCCCGTACAATGTGTGATAAAAAACAATTGACGAATGATTTCCCGCAAATTGTTTTTTTTTTTTATTACTAAGAAGGTTGCAACGTTTAAAAAAATATAACATTCGAAATTCAAATAGTTCCGATTAGCTAGAAGTGCAAAACTTTTAGTGTGCCCCATGTATAATAGAGATATCCGGACATCTTATACTATTCGATGTCTAACACTTTCTTTAGGCAGAACTAAACTTAACCTGTCCAGTAACATGATAGTATCACAGGCAGTACACTTACCAAAATATCACCTTGTGGAGACTTATAATATATAACCCCATTTGATGTCGATATCCTTTTGTTACTAACCAACATTCAATTAATACGTGGTGTGGTGGCAGGTACCCCGCTCCGAGGGACGCGACCCACAAAGTCCGCGGACGCAGCGACTTGCTTGAGCTGCTGTGTGGCGCGGGCGCCGTCGACCCCGAGCTGCTCACAGTCAAGACCTTTTACTTTTTCTTCTACTCGGCATTTGGCTCGCTTTTCCCGCTGATGGGAGTCTACTTCAAGCAGATGGGCATGAACGCCGGCCAGTGCGGCCTACTAATTGGCACACGACCATTCGTTGAATTCTTATCGGCGCCCTTTTGGGGAGGCCTAGCCGACCGTTGGCAAAAGGGGCGCACGTTGCTCCTGGCCTCGTTGGGCGCGTGGATTGTATTTACGTTGCCCCTTAGCTGGGTGCAACCGGCGGCTGTGGCGTGCGTGCAGCCGCTGAACAGCACAGTGTACAACCTGACGGAGCCCCGATACGACGAGGATTGGGGCCCCACGCCACGCTCCTTTAAAGGGCCCTCGGGGGCGGGATCCCCGCTACCCGTCGACGACGCGCTCAACTACAACCCCAAGCTGAATGAGGAATGGGTGACGCCGCTGCACTCGTTCATCGTGTACCGCACGCCGGACATACAGAAAACGTTCTTCCTGTTGCTGCTCCTGGTCGTGATCGGGGAGTTCTTCAGCGCACCTGCTATCACACTCGCCGATTCGGCTGTCATCACTCTGTTAGGCGAGGATGCAGACAGGTAGAGGATCAGTCATTATACCTTGATGCATTTCCTGATTATTTTTGAGCGAACAATCATTGATTTGGTCTTTGGCGTCAGGTACGGGCATCAGCGCATGTTCGGCTCCCTCGGCTGGGGTCTAGCCATGTTCTTCGTGGGTATCGCACTAGACCACAGCACCGCGTTCAGCACCCACCCGTGCGGAGGCCCGCAACGCTACGAAAAGAACTATACTATTTGTTTCGCGACCTTCTCCGTGCTGATGGGTGCAGCGCTCATCACTGCCACACAGGTAACTTCCATTGTACGCGCTTTCATTGTACATACGATTCATTCTGAACAACTGAATCAGTTCGGCCTGTTACGTTTTACGAAGTTTGCGTAATGACGTTAATGTAGAGCATTTAAAAATGTTATATTACGCGTTGGTAGAATCCAAGCTTAGATACAGCATTCTTTTCTGGGGAGGAAGTTACGATTATAACATACACCGTGCGTTTGTTCTCCAGAAAAGAGCCATAAGAGTAATAGTCAGAATAAGACAGGATGAGTCTTGCAGGAACCATTTCCGGGAGTTAGATATACTTACTGTTCCTAGTCTGTACGTTCTTGTCTTAATGTCCAATTTCGCGAAGTACATCCATGATTATGAGACGGAGGACGAAAGAAGGCATAGAGAGGGAACACGCCGGATTAAGTCTAGGTACCTAAGCTGACATCTCATTGTTGTTTTGATAGTTATTTTATTTAATTTTTTATATTTCTATTCTGACATGCTTATTATTATTTTTTTAATATTGTTCGTAATCTTATTGACATTATGACATTATGATACGAGTATATCTTTATTTCGAACACAATGTAAGAATTGTTTGCGAATAAATAAATACAAAAAATACATCCATTGTTCTGCAGCATGTTTATATGTAATGCCACATGTGTCCTGTCCTGGCCCATTAGATCCACTTCAAGTACGAGTTCGGTCCGGTGGAGGTGGCGCCCCCGCCCCTACCCGCCGAGCCCACGCACGAAGAGAAGCTGCAGCAGCAGTTGGCGGAGCAGCTGCAGCTGCCTGGCTTGGACACGGGCGCGCCCCGCCCCGCCGCGCCGCCTCTGCAGCACGCCAAGGTGTTCGCGCAGACCACTCGCGAGATGCCCGAGTGGGTCACCGTCCTGCGCCAGTTCCAAAACGTTAAAGCGGCCTCGTTCCTCTTTGTGGCATGGTTTATGGGCTTCGGTATCGGTCTTATATTTACCTTTCTCTTCTGGCATCTACAGGTCTGTATGTTACGTACTCGTATATATGATATAATACCCACATTAACATCATCAATTAAAATGACCTGTCACTGTTTCAGGACATCGGAGGCTCTCCGACTCTGTTCGGAGTCGCGTCTGTTATAAACCACATCTCGGAAATCTTCGCTTACTTCTTCAGCTTCAAGCTGATTACTCAAATGGGTCACGTTAAGGTGAGGGCGCACAACCGACTTATCTACATAGTTGTAATAAGATTTCGAGAATGAGCTCACCCCTGGTCGAACCTTCTAGGATGGTGGTGAGAGTAATAGTACTGGAGGTAGCGATGCAAAAAGAAGTGATAGTGGCTTACTATCTAGTAGGTAGATCTTATATGACTAATAAATGAATCGATCATCAGCTGACGCACCCGCGGTGGGTTTGGCTGTGGGTGATGGAAATGGTAGAAAAAAAAGTAATAGTACACCGGTTGCAATGTTTTATCATTAATAGTTTACGGCATACTGAGCTGGAAAACATCGTCAGCTGCATCATGGATGGTGGGTTATGCATCATCTGATTGTATGAACTTGTAAAAAACGCCGGATGAAATTCAATAAAAGGGATTGTTTATGGAACTAGAAATACAAAAACAATGATCAGCTGCGTGTGTAACGGTGCAAAGACCGTTACTTTTTTTTTACCACTTCCACCACCTTCCGCAGTCAAACCCACCGCTACTTGAGCAGCTGACGTTCGGTTCGCTTATTAGTCTTATAAGATCTACCATCGATGTTAATATAAGCCGGTTTACTATGATTTTTTCATTTGCAACGCTACCTCGTAACCAACGTACTCGTACTATAACACTACCTACTATTACCAATATAGCCTATTGTAACCGACACAAATCCAGAACGTAAGGTGAGTCAGCTGTGGCGTTTGGTATGCAGGTGCTGTGCCTGGGGCTGGCGGGCAACGTGCTGCGGTTCCTGTACATCGCGTGGCTGACCGACCCCTGGTGGGTGCTGCCCTTCGAGTTCGTACAGGGTGTGACTCACGCCGCTGTGTGGGCCGCCTGCTGCTCCTACATCGCGCACGGCGCACCGCCTGGCCTGCGCTCGTCGGCACAGGGCGTACTGCAAGGTATGCCACGCTCGCTGCCCTCCGTCGGGAACCCACGGCCGACACCGGACGACACTTACGGATAGTGTGTGTGTGTGCAGGGCTGCACCACGGGCTGGGGCGCGGCTGCGGCGCGGTGCTGGGCGGCGTGGCGGTGGCGCGCTGGGGCACGACGCGCACCTTCGCCGGCTACGGGCTGCTGTGCACCGGCGTGCTCGCCGCCTTCGCGTTCATCAACTTCCGCGGCGGCGAGGACGGCGTGGCGAGCGGCATGGCGGGCGAGGGCGCGGACGAGGAGGCGCGTGCGGTGGCGGAGGCGGGCGTGCTCGCCCCCCACGGCGTGCCCTCAAACCCGCTGCCGCGCGCGCTGTCTTCCACGCGCCTCGCCGACCTCGCGCACCACGACTCCTACGGCGCTACGAACACACACCAGGTACGCCACACCCAGCCCCCGTCCCCCGGCCCCGCAGTCTTTGACCCACTCACCCACCCGGCTTGTCGCAGGGCTACAGCGGTGCCAGGGAGCTGAGCGTGCCGGGCCAGGCGCCCGCCCCGCGCCCTAACAATCCCTTCCTGGCGGAGCAGACCGCGCCTGCCTACAGATAAGTGAAACCGGAGCAACCCTACCCTCGAACTGGATCCGATCTGAATTACATCTTCTCCCTCGTATATTTATCGATCTCTGTTGTCCTATGTACAAATATGTTACAATATAAATGTAGGTATATTATGACCCGGGCCGGGTACACTCGTGCCCCCAGCCTTACTCTCGAAGCGGTGTAACGTGATGTATGTGACTAGGCGAAGAACCTCATTCTCCTTAAAGTGCTGCTATACAGGGTGTTACGTAAGGATTTTTTTCTTGTTTCGCGGTCGAAACATATCGAAAGGCGTTCTGGGCGATCAGCTGATGGGGGTGTCGTCAGGTTGATATAACCCTTATGTAACATCCTGTATAGTTCTTAGTTATGTCATATTATAAATATTACAAAATGATTAAAAAAAATGCTTAAGTAATGCTGTTTTTTTCGTGTTTGATATAATTCGATGCTATATACGGCCTACGGGCACCTGCGGGTTCCAGTGCGTCGCAATATTTAGTTAGTATTGTAGTCGTCACCTGTCCCAGTCCGGTGAAGCGACGAGCAGGTTTTGTATATTGTATACTGTACTTAAACGTTATTAAGTAAGTACTTACGAGGTTTGTTGATTGCTTCAGTGGTCTTTGTCTGTCGCTGACTGTGTCTGTAACTTAATGTGAACGAATTATATATCTACTTATTCGTAGTACTCGTACTAGTTGTAAGAGATGCAGAAGCAGAAGACCGGCCTGATGATGTATCTGCTCTGTGGCAGATAGCAGTCATGGGCCCACGCTCTCCGCCGATGTTGATGTTGACCGTTACTATTCTATTATAGTATAAATATACATTATAATATATCTACTTAGATAGATAAGTCAGAGAGTATTAAACATTTATAAATGAAAGTACATACTTCGTTCTTAGCTGTATCTCTGTATATAGCACAAGTGCTACACGATAAAGCGATGTCATATCATGGTGTGATGTAGGAACTAGGACGAGCGCAGAGTGAGAGCTCACTTGCGATGTATTATTTTGTTGATAATGTTATAGATATTCTTATAACGATAGCTATATGTATACATGTCCATGTACGAGGACTGTTGGTAAAGACTACGAACGACGAGGCGCGCGGCCCGAGCGACGTGGTCGTGGACGCCGCGGCCGCCGCCGACAGCACCAGTTATATATTTTTGCACGGTCTCTGTAGCGAAACTACGCGAAGAAACGCGAAACGCGCGCTAGACGGCAGCGCAGCACGCCTGCCTGCCCGACCGCGCCAGTACTAGCCGCTGCCAGTACTCGTCAGGTATCATCAGTAATCAGTGCTCAGGCAGTACGCAGGCGCGCGACTCGCGCGAACTCGCGATTTTCGATATCTTGTGTGTTATTTACCTAAGTACATTAAATGTTAAACTATTCGTCTCCGCCTGGTTTTATTTGCTTACCTCCTACCAAACTTTTAAGTGATAATAAGATCAGTCGTATTGATAAAAATAATAGATTAGGTAGATAGAAGCCGTGCAATCTAACTTTTGTCAGCCCTCGCTGCCGCCGCTGCGTTACCCAGATGGAACATTGGCTCACAAATCCCAAGAGAAAGCGGATATGCTCGCAGACCTCTTTGCGGCTAATTCCCGGGTCGACGACCGTGGCCTGCAGCCCCCCGCCATCGCCAACTGTGGCCACACTATGCCTGACATTGTACTGAGGCAATGCGATGTACGGGCAGTGCTGCGATCACTCGACACGCGGAAAGCCAGTGGCCCTGACGGCATTCCGGCGGTGGTACTACGGAACTGCGCAGCTGAGTTGTCTTCTGTACTAACTCGTCTGTACCGCCTGTCTTACTCCACAGGAATCGTGCCGGAGGTCTGGAAGGAGGCGAACGTACAACCGATCCCCAAGAAAGGGGATCGGTCTGATCCAGGCAACTATCGACCCATAGCTGTCACCTCAGTCATCTGCAAGGTGTTTGAGCTCATCATCAACAAGCAGCTCATGCGATACCTCGAAGATCACTCGCTAATTAATGATCGGCAAATACGGCTTCAGGCCAAAACGATCAACGGGTGATCTTCTAGCATTCGTAACGCATGTCTGGGGTGAGGCTATGGAAAGAAACGGCGAGTCCTTGGCGATTCGCCTGGATATCGCCAAAGCCTTCGATAGAGTCTGGCATGCTTCGCTCCTTTCCAAGCTTCCGGCATATGGTCTACCTCCTTCAACTGTGCAGCTGGATGGCCAGCTTTCTGAACGAACGCCGAATGCGGGTCCTGTGCGATGGCCAGGTTTCTCGCTTTTTGCAAGCGAATGCCGGGGTGCCGCAGGGGTCCGTGCTGTCACCAACACTCTTCCTTCTGCATATCAATAATATGCTATCCCTCGGGAACATTCATTGTTATGCAGATGAGAGCACATTGCATGGGAGCTACTGCGCTCGTCCGGCGGCGGGGCGGTCGGAGATTGAGGAGGATAGACAACAACTCGTGGCTGATCTCGACAGGAACCTCGACTGTAATCTCTCAATGGGGTACCGAGAACCTGGTCGAGTTCAATGCCCGCAAAACACAGGCGTGTGCATTGACAGCGAAGAAATCCCCTTTCCTTCCCCTACCCTCTCTTCAGAATGCATTATTACCAATGAAGGACAACCTTGACATCCTTGGCATAGACGTTCGTCGAGAGCTCAATAATAAAAACTATATCGAAAGATGTATAGGGCTAGGCTTCGCGGAAACTAGGAATACTGAATAAGGTAAAGCGATTCTTTACACCGCACCAGAGGTGTCTGCTGTACAAGACGCAGATTAGACCCTGCCGTCGAATACTGCTCTCACCTCTGGGACGGCTCCGCGAAGTATTTGCTGGACGCTCTCGACGCTATGCAGCGACGGGCTATCCGTATTATAGATTATCCGGAGGTAACGGGAAGCATTGAGCCGCTAGCTCAGCGCCGAACAATAGCTTCTTTGGCCGCAATCTACCGTGTATTTACCACGGTGAGTGTTCTGAAGAGCTCTTCAATCTGATCCCACCCTTTTCCTTCCGATCCCGAACAACGCGTGCCGGGCAGAGATGCCCCTCCCACACAGTGGATAGCATGTTCGCGAGAACCGAACGTTTTAAACGTTCGTTTCTCTGCCGAACGATAGTGGCCTGGAACGCCCTGCCTGTGCACGTGTTTCCTCCCACATATAACCCTGGGTTCTTTAAGCGGAACGTGAAGAGGCACATCAGTAGGTCGTCAAAAACAAAATAGATATCTACGTTTCCTTTGGACTGGTAATATCAACTTTATAATGATTTCAATTCAAAAGATATGCTCTTTCAAAGGTATCAACTGTTTTAATTTTATCCAAAATAAGGAACCGACATATTTAGGGCAATTTGGAATTATAAACTTAAGAGTCCACCCGTGACCACTGCTCTTGTAACAGGGTCGAAACGTCGGGTAATAAAGAGGTATACCTATATCTCAATAATCGCGTAAAACACCCGTTTGTCTTAAGTTTATACTCGTAATGTTATTGTGTACAACACGCAAAACTGTAAACAGTATTTGGAATTACTTAGTGCAGAATTTAGGGTATATTTGGTACACTTAAGGGGAAGTCAACGCAGCTAATAATTATATCAATTTAAGGAATATTCTTTCTTCTTCGGGTGAAAGTAATGTTGACCAGCCTTCTCTGTGTGTGATTGTTATGTAATATTATTGATATCAAATATAACAATATATTTCTTGTATTTGAATGCGACGTTAGATACAACTAAAACAAAATGAAAAATTTGGACTTAAATATTCGAATTTTACCCTTTGGAGCTATTTGACACAACACTTATTAACCTAAACAAAAATCATCAGAAATTTAAGTGGTTATTTGGAATTCTGTTCCAAATATTCAATGGTTTCAAAAAGCCTTATTTTAAGAAACAAAGCAAATATGGCAATCTAAACTAGTTAAAAAAAGTTAGCAGGAACCATAGAAATCACGAGAAAAGCGAAAGATGATACGTGACAAATATTCAGTTTAACTTAACACCATAGTTTTCGCGTAACTATGTAAACTATGTAAAAAAGGAGGCGGCCGAGAGGGAGATGGAGCGTACCCTTCCCGCCGAGTTCCGAAGTCAGCGGCGAAGGCACCGCAGACTCATCTACGCCCAAGATCATCGACCTCCATGATCGGGGCCTGAGGACGGCGGGGTAGTCACCCGCCGTCCTTTCAGAAGCAGACTAGAAGGGCATCAGCCCCACAGCACCCTACCTACCCCAACGACGCGAGATTCTCATCCCGGCCAAACCCCCGAAGAGGCCACACAGGTGACCAAAGTCCACCGGGCTCCACTGGGAATACCTTCTGGTGCACACCAGAGACGCCCGGCAATAGAAGTAAGAGCGGCCGCGCTTGCACGGTTTAATAATAAAACACCCGACGTGTTTACAACTTTGCCCCCTACTACCTACTACATTAGTGATAGCTTTGCCTGACGATTAAAAATAAAAATAAATTCCCTGTAGAAAATGAATTTTTAGCTTCCAAATCTTTTATTTTCTTACGTTTCAAATAGCCCATGGATTCCAAAATGTTCCAAATTGACATTCTTGGTTTCCAAAGTGAATATATTTATGAAATTTTATTGTATACCCACAAGAACAAAAGTAAATTTGTGAAAAATAGTGATAATCATAATCTAAACTTAAGAAATAAGGATAAACTGGCTGTTCCTAAATTTAGGCTTCATAAAGTGAGTAATTCTTTTGCGGGGAACTTTATTCGAATGTACAATACATTGCCAACCGAAATAGCTAATTTATCTGTCAATAAATTTAAAAAACTAATAAAAAGTAAATTGTGCCATAAAGCTTATTATAGTATTAATGATTTCTTAGATGACAAGGCGGCCTGGTTGTAGCGTAACGAATTGCTCCTTTCTAAATAACTCTGTATTAGATTTAAGATGAAATATTTTGAAAAAAGCCGAGCTGAGTTTCTTGAGGGCTCTTCTCAGTCTCGTTGCATTTTGGAACCCTCGTAGAGTCACACCAACTTCTGACGAATCTAAATAATTTTCTGAAAATTTCAAAGATAATAAACGTTATTTTATTTTATTTTGTCCCACTTTACAAAAATCGTATTACAAAAGTATGAAACTTACAAAAATATGAAACTATTGAACTGTAAATAAAAATAAATAATTAAACAATAAAAACCCCGACTGCACATATCCAGATACTTAACTATAAACAGGCGGGACTCCACTTAAATAATATCAGTTCAAACCTAGATACAAAGTGAGTCCCGCCTGCTTATAGGTAAAGATCTGGATATGTGCAGTTGGGTTTTTTTTGTTTAATTATTCAATCATTGTCATTTAGAAACACAATGTAATTATACAATACAACAGTAAAAGATTAACAATATTTCTTAACAATAAGAATTTAAGAAAACCAAAATTTATATAAAACAATGGAAAATATGATGTTGAATTTTTTGATAATTGCAATGATTTCGCTAAATAGAAGACATTATAAACGTCGACATTCGCCGTATCCCAAGTTCCATCCTCTAGTTCACCTACCCACGAGGCATTATCAAGACTGTCTCAAAGAGACAGGCTGTTCTCTTAAAAAAATCAACATCATATTTTCCATTGTTTTATCATGGACTTTCGCCAGGTAACGCTTGACTCCATTCAGTATTCAAAATTTATATAACACCAAATAGCTCAATTCCTTGTTTCTGGTTCCTTGGTTCTAAATAATCACTAATGGTGTAATAGCCCTTTCCTAATAAGCGAGCCTTAACAGCATTTTTAATAAATCCATAATATCCTTGGGAATTTTGTTGTAAAAGCGCACACCAATTTCCAGGAAAGAGTTATGAACTTTTAGCTTTTAGCAGACGAACGCGGCGACGCGACGGTGTGCTAGAACGCTAGTACTCATTTATGTTTATTTCTGGTATTAATTGAATGTACATCACTAATCTTGTTATATTTTGTTAAACGTACAGAATGTTTGCAAATATATATTGCGATGCAACCGTCAAAATACCTATATCCTTAAATCGTTCGAGCGCCGGAACCGTACATAGAACTAGACAGATAGAACAAGATTGGGGGGAAAATAGGTGAAAAAGTTAAAAGGCGCCAATCATTATCCGATCTCCACGAAACTTGGCCAAGTATTCCTTTAAGTACTTAGGTACTTGAATTTTTGTTTAATCGTGAGATTTTTTATTGGCAGCGGGAATCGGGGAAGATCCCAAAACATATGTTTATAATGTTCGCGAGGAGTACTGGTCTACTAATCGACCATAGGGTGACCACTACCCACTAGTACCTACTTATCTAACGTTGGGTGTGGAGGGGATGACACACGCAACATGCTTATTTACATAACACAATCCTATGAGCAGATATGAGCATACGAGAGGATACATGAGTAAGTACAAACATACCCAGATACAATACAAAGGTAAGTAAGTAGGTATCGGTCTAACGAGAGACAGGTCAAACCAAACCAACTATTGGAGCAGTGTCGTAGCTGGTCTGAGGCGTTTATTCGGTTTAAGCCAGATGCTGTTTAAGACATATTCGCTGGTGTGCTTCCCTCAGTCATACTCGTAGTTACTGCTGCGCGCTCTGTGGATGTGGATTGGACTGTTGGACCCTTTCCCTATATAATTTTAGTGTACTAGAATAGCGTAACATTAAAACACTAAGGTATTGTATTGCTCATATCTATAATTAAGAATATTTCAATTAGGTAAAACATTGAAAAGGATTTGAGATGTTCGTACACGTAGACCGATAGGGAGACTGGTTGACACATGGTTGACATCACTCATTTTACCAATAGGTACTCAATACTGAGCGTATCTGTATGTACGTCGTATACGGCGACAGCGTATACGACGACCGCGTTGGTCTATGGTATGTACATTATACTTATACACTCACCTAACGTAGAATGGGGTTATTTTGATTCACGGAATGACATATTAAGTACATTACAATTAAAAAAATTAGGAGGAAGTAAAACTTAAAAATACATGTTTTTTTTTAATATTTGGTTCGCCAAATTGACGCCGCCCGCCTGATGGTAAGTCGTGACGACGTCTAGCGATGGTGGCCACTCTCACAGCACTCAATACTATAGAGAGTGGCCCTCAACTTGACGACCTACTGATGTGCCTCTTCATGCTCCGCTAAGAACCCAGGTTTATATGTGGGAGGAAACGCTTCGGCCGCCCTCGTAACTACAGGTTCGTAACCAGTCAGAGGAATCAATGAATAATAAATATTAGGTCTTTACCTATGAAATTGCCGTTTTTAAACACGTGCATAGGCAGGGCGTTTCAGGTCACTATCGTTCGGCAGAGAAACGAACGTTTAAAACGTTCGGTTCTCGCGAACATGCTATCCACTGTGTGGGAGTGGCATCTCTGCCCGGCACGGGTTGTTCGGGATCGGAAGGAAAAGGGTGGGATCAGATTCAAGAGCTCTTCAGAATACTCGCCGTGGTGAATGCGGCCAAGGAAGCTATTGTTCGGCGTTGAGCTAGCGGCTCGAGGCTTCCCGTTACCTCCGGACAATCTATAATACGGATAGCCCGTCGCTGCATAGCGTCGAGAGCGTCCAGCAGATACTTCGCGGAGCCGTCCCAGCGGTGAGAGCAGTATTCGACGCAGGGTCTAATCTGCGTCTTGTACAGCAGACACCTCTGGTCCGGTGCTATGTATACAGTAATGGTTGTAAGTACTCGATTGTTTTTGCAATTTATATTGTAAAATTATTTGAGAAAAAGTTGGCAAACTTCCTTGCTTATAAAATATATTAACATTTTATTTGCTTAACTGATTTTATTTATTTTTTAGAAAAAAGTATCCCAAAGAATAGTATATATACCTATCTATAATACCTATCAAAGTAACTAGGTACAATTTAACATTGAACTTTCGAATTTAAGATGATTGTATTGATATAATTAAAAAATATAGTAAAAGAACCTAAGGGTATGTACCTAAGTACTATTCCCTATTCTGTGTTAAGGGCAACTATTTCTATACTACGAGGTAAAATATAGTAAAATAACCTAAGGGTATGTACCTATTAGTATAATACCTATCAAAGTAACTAGGTACAATTTAACATTGAACTTTCGAATTTAAGATGATTGTATTGATATAATTAAAAAATATAGTAAAAGAACCTAAGGGTATGTACCTAAGTACTATTCCCTATTCTGTGTTAAGGGCAACTATCTCTATACTACGAGGTAAAATATAGTAAAATAACCTAAGGGTATGTACCTATTAGTATAATACCTATCAAAGTAACTAGGTACAATTTAACATTGAACTTTCGAATTTAAGATGATTGTATTGATATAATTAAAAAATATAGTAAAAGAACCTAAGGGTATGTACCTAAGTACTATTCCCTATTCTGTGTTAAGGGCAACTATCTCTATACTACGAGGTAAAATATAGTAAAAGAACCTATGGGTATTGTTAGGTTCTTCATCAATGTACTTACGACTAGATATAAGACCTATAAGTACCTAGTTTAATATGGATATTTGTTACGGTGGTGGGTATACAATAAAACCAGTCTTTCGCTAGCTTCGGTGTTTCATTGACGTAACATTGACGACGAGCACGGGATAATCGTAACCTACATTTTTTTTTTCTTATTGCAAGCCGCGTATATTGTGATTGTAATATCATTTCGCGATTATGTCGATCGGCAAACTAGAACCTTTTAAATTGGGTTCCCAGGATTAGCCCGCGTACGTTAGGCGTTTAACTCAGTACATTAAGTTAAATAAAGTGGCGGACGATCTAAAAGTGTCGTTACTTGTGACGGTGGTAGGTGAGACGACATATGCGCTGATGTGCGATTTATGTTCACCCGAGTTTCCGGAGAATAAAGCATACGATGTGCTAGTGGCATTAGTGACTGAACACCTAGAACCTCAGCGGTCAGAGATCGCGGAACGGCACGTGTTCAGGTTGCGCCGGCAAAAAGTGGGTGCGACACTCTCGGAATACCTACAAGCCTTAAAACATTTAGCATCAACTTGCAGTTTCGGTTCGTGCGGTACGTGTTCCACGCTGGAAGAAAATTTACGAGACCAGTTTGTTTCGGGTTTGGCGAACGAAACTATGAGATCGAGAATTTTTGCAGAGAAAAAGATCAAATATAAAGAAGCGATCGAGCTGGCGTTGGCTCTGGAGGCCGCGGAAAAGCATGCCGAGACGAGTGGCAGGACGGTTGAGGCAGCGGCGGCTAGGCCATCCCAGGTACCCGGGGTGGCCGGAGACGACTTACACTATGCGTATGGGGCGACGCGGGGGGGCGGCGGCGGCGGTCGAAGGCGTGGCGGAGCGAGCGCTAGAGGCGCGGCGCCGGCGCCGGACCCGGGTCGTGCCGGGTCCGCGCAGTGTTGGCGATGCGGCCGGCCACATGCAGCGGAGCGGTGTCGGTTTCGTAATTATACGTGTGACGAGTGCAAGAAAAAAGGTCACCTTAAGGTCGTGTGTAAACAAGTGAGTAGTGTACACGGGCGACAGAACTACGTGAGCGATGATGAGGACTCGGACAGCGGTATGTTCAACATTAAGGTGGTGGCTCGAGGTAACAAACCGTTTTTTATTAAAACTGTGATAGATGGACGCCCGATTGAGTGTGAAGTGGACACCGGTAGTCGTATTTCGGCAATAAGTGCAAACATGTATTCGGAAATGTTTTCACACAAACCAATTAAGAATGATCAATAACTATTACGTAGTTACTCTGGTTCACAAATCCAGTCACTCGGATTTATAGAAGTAGACGTGTGTCTAGAAAATTTTAAAGCATACATGCTACCACTGTATATCATTACAGATGATTCTCAGCGGTATACGGCGATAACCACACAAATAGGTACGTTTGCTTATCGGCGTACCCCGTATGGGCTCTCCTGTATCGCGGAGAAATTTCAAAAAATCATGGAAGAAACGTTGAGAGGAGTGCCAGGGTGCGTAGTTTTCTTAGATGACATCTGTGTAACCGGGTCAGGGATAGATCAACATAAAAAAAACGTTAGGACCGTTTTAGAAAAACTCCGACAGGTGGGTTTAACAGTTAAATTAAGCATTCAGGATAGTGTGAAATATTTGGGGTTTATGATAAGTAAACAAGGCTTGAAGCCTGACCCTGTAAAATTGGAAGCCATTTCCAGTGCACCTAGACCGGAAAACGTAACGCAACTAAAAAGTTTCTTAGGAATGTAAACTATTATGGGCGATTTGTACAAAATTTAAGTACTATGTTACATCCGTTACACAATTTATTAAAAAAAGAGGTCAGCTGGAAATGGGATACTTATTGTGAACGGTCTTTCGATAAAGCGAAGCGAACTCTCTTGAGCGAAAAGGTACTGGCGCATTACGAAGAAGGACGGGAAGTGGTGTTATATATCGGTGGACAGTAGTGCCTATGGTCTGGGTGCACTTGCGATTGTATTCGGAGTAGTAAAACACCATCAATATTTATTTGGCAGACGTTTTACGTTACGCTCGGACCATCAACCACTTATTTATATACTAGGGGAGAAAACGGGTATCCCACAAACGGCAGCTAGTCGCCTACAACGTTGGGCCGCACGCCTGGCAGCTTATGACTACAAAATAGAGTATGTAAGGTCCGTGGACAATGGTCCAGCCGACGCGTTGTCACGGCTGCCTTTAGCTCGGGAGGGTCGCTCTGCTGACGCGCTAAGTTATATGAATGTAGTAGAGGAAGCCCTGCCGGTTTAATTTAGAGAAATAGCTAAAGCCACGGAAAAAGATGTTTTATTAAGTAGAATTAAGGGCCCAGACCGCGCACGGACAAAGTCGATTTTGAGCGACAGCAGCGCTAAAGTTGCCCAAATCATCCGACGGGCGGGTGAATGACCCAGAGAGACCGCGATTTTGAAAATGTTTTGCGACAAATGTTCCACGTTGAGTTATTGTTATTGAAGTTGAATATTTACAGCATAACAAAAATGTTGAATTATTGGAAATAAACGACTGCCTATTTGTAAAATATTCCAAGAGTAGTTTTCGTTATAAAATGATCCTAATTACTAGATAAATAAATAAGAGTAGTTTGAGACACAATTTTTATGATTTTCTATTTATAATAAACAATCAAGAGCAGGTCCGGACTGACCTTTTTGTATTCTACTTACCTAAAATTCCAACTACGAGTACCTATGTATTTATTTGTAATTTTACTACCAAAGTTTATTCTTATTTCGTAAAATTTTCATTCAATAAAATAATTGCAAATTCAGTAGGAAGTACGGTCGAAATAACATCACGCCTTTCCTCGCTAGTGTTTATCTCTACGCAAGGAAATGTGCCTATTGCGTAAACTCAAATACTTTTTGGTTACGATCACCTCGCAATCTAAAAAATCTTCTAGGGTTGTACAAAAAATTGTCAATAAATGAAACACAAGTATAAAAATGGTTCATATAATTAAAAGTAAGTAAACAATAACAAAATATGAGTCGCCACCTAAAAAGCGTGCTAGGGTTGTACAAAAATTAGTTATAAACAAACATGAAATTTATAAATTATTCATATACTTAATTAAACGAAAGTAAACAATAACAAAATATGAGTTCAAAATTCTAATGTTTTTTTCATTTTAATGATTATTGATCAAATTCTGATTTCTACTAATTTGATGATAAAATCAATTGCTATTGCAAAACCTATCAGAATGAAAATGTTACCAGCTGCCCGATTCACGTAATAAAAACCGTAGCGTAGTGACTTAAAAATGTCACTTCGCACACTTTTTAACCGACTTAAAAAAAGAAGAAGATTCTCAATTCGCTGTATTTTTTGAACCGATTTTGATGATTCTTTTTTTTATTTGAAAGCTGGTGCATCCCGTGTGGTCACATTTTAATTTCATTAGGATCGGACCTTGGGTTTACACCAGGTAACTCTTCAAAATCGTATAGGAATTGTATAGAAATTGAGCTATTGGAAGATTTATGACAATCCAAGACTAGATAAGTAAGTGCGTTAAATACAGAAAACCAAAAGGCGATTTCTAAGTTTCTAAGTTAAAACGACTTTTGAACTGGCGTGTTTACTTGAATCGACCGGCTGGGTAGTTAAGTTACCTCAGTCTCTTTCAAAATCATTAGACGTTCTTCTCTTTCAAAACACGTAAAGCTCTTTCTTTCCTCTCTTTCATAGCCTCTATGACATTGGGCGGGTCACGAATAGGCATGCTTCGTGACTGCCGAGGATCAACTAATTCTGGAAGGAGGCAATCGTAATAAAATCTAACTAGTTTCATCTACATTTTCTCCTTCCAAAATTTGTCGTCCTTTTCTATAATATAAACTTTCATAGGTACAGTAGCACCAAACCAGATGCCAAGCATGCAAACGTTTCTTTTAGTTATATGTAGCTGTCCCTGAATTTGGAAATACCAGTAATGATTTTTATTTATGACATAACCCTTGGAAGCCTTGTCCTTAACCCAAAAGGTATGTTTGGCCATTGCTTCATCAAGAGTCATGCCAGCTAAAGAATGTGGGCACTTAATTTCAATTAAACCGTTTGCATAAATGCCATCTGGTGTAGTACCAAGAAATTCATATTAATCGTCGACGAACAAACCGCAACCTTGTATACTAATATTCTCTTGAATTTCTAACTGTCTAATTGCAGTTTCTTCGTTTTCGATACCGTACTGTACAGCAGGCAAACTGGAGATATTACTACCATAAACGATTTTACAAACAAAAGCAGCACAACTTGTGCTCTCTCGTTTTTTACAAACTTCCCCGAACGATGATGAGGTTAGTAATTTTCTCCTGGTACTCATCCACTCAGCACTACTTCTTTGCAAATGGGTCGACCTTTCAAGCTCCTCTCTTTCAGCACAAGACAACTTTAAATCAACTAAAAAAGATGACTTGGCTTTCTCATATAATTCTCGACTCAGATCAGGTTTTTCGCAGTTTGGTCCATAGTGAGCGTCTTTCGATACAGCGCTGTGGATTTTTTTCAATCTTAATTTAGGTTTAGCAATTAAACGGTTTCTACGATTACTATTTTCCACTTTCGCGATCAAAGGATTAGGACTAGATTTAAATATGACTTCATGAGTTTTACTATGAATCGATCCCGTATTAAAAGACACAACAGCAGCTGCGCATCGGCCCGCATAAGAACCACGGGAAGAATAATTTACACGCTTACCCCCAACTAATTTGGCAATTACTCCGTTAAAACTTTCAACTATATTACTTGTGCAATTATGAATTAAACTTCTAGATTGATATGACAGTCTTTTACTTAAAATTTCTACCGCGTCCATTAATCCGCATCCAACAATTGCTGGAAGTAACCCAACAGGTTCTATTCGACGAGTGTCAGGTCTACAAAAATACTCCTTGCAATGTTGGTGATTACCAAATACGTGTTGTGGACCATTTAGGATATCTTCACTAAGATTTTTTATTTTTTCTTCGAGTGACTGATTTTGATCCCCCCAATATTTAATCGCGCATTTTACACCCGTTCTTAAACGCAAATACCTTTCTTTTAGGAATTTCCGCAATTCGCAAGGATACTTAGTGTCGTTCGACAATTTCTCCAAGCTATTGCAGTAGTTTCGTAAAAGATGATTTTTGCATTCAATTTTCTCTACTATTAAATTATCGTACGGACGCGAATCTAATATTTTTTTATAAGTACTGGAATCGCCGTCTGCTACAAATTTATTATAAATTACACCGTGATCAACAAAGGAACGTTTAAACCCCTCAACTATTATGGTCGATTCCATCCCGGTAGATGATCCTGAATAATTCTTGAAACAATGGTGTTCCGGGGGCTGACTGTTGTTCTTTGCGGCTCGTGCACAGACTACGCAGTATTTATTTTTAACTCCAAAAAACAATACTTTATTAGTTTTAATGCCAATTATCGCAGCTGCGCCGGATAAGGCGGAAAAATTCTTACCATAAGATCTCTTGCTCCAACAACCGTCAACAGCAACAGATATTAATGGTGTACCATTTTTATCAACACTACCTATAGACACTGCGTACTCCGCTTCTTCCTTGACAGCTTCTGCCATGGAATGTGCTGCTGTCTTTTCCCACCAATCGCAAACCGTATTATTAATTTCATTGTACAATGAAGGTGACATGATTGGTAGGGCTACTGCGGCACTTAATGTTTTTAACGGAGAGTAGCTCCCACCAGATGATATGATACCAGACACAATTTGATGATTCACTTCCATGCTATCTTCTTTCTTTTCAACCAAACACACAGTAAATTTCATATTACACATACTACATTTTATGATGAGTTTTGAGTCCAGACCAACTTTTACTTCACCTATTATACTGAGGTAACTTAACTTACAATCCATTGGACCGTGGTCCCCTATGGCCTGAAGAGCTTTAAAAAAAAAGAAATATCCACTACTCTACGCCCAACTTCCACTTCATCCACCTTTCCCTCTTGACGGTTGTCAATAACTAGTTCCTGTAAAGAAAGATAATGGCTTGATTTTTTTTATAAAAAATAATTCAAAAGGTATGGGCCAAATTTCTTCAAACATAGCTAAGAACTCCCTTAGAATACATCTTTGAAACACATAACACTAGATCAAAATCTTAAACGTTTTTATCAGTCTTCGTCAATTATGAAAATGAATAAATAAACAATAAAAAACTGGTTGCTTGTAAAGTCGGTTTAGGACGATAATTTTACCGGATAATGTCATAATATTATTCTCCATCGCTTGTACTGCGCTCTCGCTTGACCCTAGCGTGACATAATGTGACACTTTTTTGTGCGTGTTGCCGGTGTTCATCGATTTATAAGACGTTATCACGTCATAAATTTAATAAATCCGACTATATGCATAAAAACTCAAAAGGTAAAAAGAAAACAAGTCTACGGTCTTGAATTATGTTACATTAAAATAAATAAGAACACTATTGTAATAAATCGAATTCAACAGTTGAGACCCATTGAAATCCTCACAGGCTCGAAGATATTCCTGACTAGCTAAATATTTCTTTAGAAATAGGCCCCGACTGCTAAATACACTATATTACAATGGTGTTGTTATTTATTTTTATTAAATATTTTTATTACACATTTTCATTTTTTTAATCTGTCGGGTTTTAACATTTTTATTGTTTATTTATTTATATTCATAACTGACGAAGACAAATTATAAAAGTGCAAAAGAATTCATACAATATTATGTTCGTGATGAACAGAAATTATAAATTTCCTTTACGCTATACGTATTGGTTTTTTATGGCGTCACTTATTCTATGTCACTCGGGCTTAGAAGACAATTCTAATGATACTAAAAACATTAAAATCGGTTCAATAATTTTGAACTTATCGTGCCACAAAGATATATTACTTAGTATTCATACATACATACGTACACCAGTCGCGTAAAAGATAATATTTTACAAAAAAATTCTTGATTTTGGTAAAATACGAGATTTGAACGTGAATTTTCTTTTGAGAAAGTAATTGAGAAGTATGTGTTTGTCTCACAATGAAAATAATAAATATTGCAAAAAAAAAACTGTAGGTACTGAGATTTTGTCTTCGCCCATCACTAACTAGTTTGTTTATTTATGTAACAAGTCTACAAGAATTACGTATAACAACTTACCTCTATACAGCGCGTAGCAGTGTTGCTCGGAGTCTCAGCCTGAAGGTTTTCTTCATTTTCAGTACTGGAAATATTATTCATCAATATCCACTTTTTATTTATTTTGTAATTTTTGTACAACCCTACGCCAGGCACGGCGCGCCTCTTTGGCGGTAGGTATGTCGAAAAAGCCGCGCGCGCGCCTGTGCAATTTCTGATAGGAAACATACCTACTTCCACTTCCACATATTTAGACATGATGAACATGAAAACTAATAATACTGTAACTAATAATAGTGTAAGCAAACTCATTGCTTTGAAATACATAAATATATGAAAACTAATACTATATTATGTAATAAAATTTATTATTATGAAAATTGTTCCTATAGAAATTGACTTTATTACTTATATAGATATTGAAATTACGTAATTATTACCTACTGGACATTGTAATTTTTCTTCTTAGACTGACATACCTAATTGTGTACCTATCTAATTACATGTCAAATCAATATTTACATGCTGTTGTAGGTATATGTCTGAATCAGGCGATCTAAATCATTGTACCTATTTGCTTTGTAATGTACCTACCCTGTTCAAAATGCAAATAGATTATATTATTATTACTACTAAGACATGATAAGCATACACACAAATAAAAGTTATAAAACTAGGATTTTTACTTGACACTAACACAAATCTAGTAATTTTTTTCTAGGTATTTAGGACAAGACGTAGTCAAGTAGGCAGGTAAATAAATAAGTAGGGAGGAACTTACATTTTATTCCGAGATCTTTTGGCTTTCACGTTTTTATAATGCGTACTAAATTTTCTTTTCGCTGGCATGGCACTCAGCAAATTATCCTGCGAAAAGAGACCCTCGATTACCAATTACGTTTATGATACCTATTGCCTTTACCATGTTGAAAAATCTATGTATGTCGTGCAGAGAACTATATACCCCGCCAGTTCATATCTCGAGAAAATAAGGTGGGCAGGGCTTTGATTGTTTCAAGCCTGAATTGATACCTACTTTACAAGGTTCATAAAATGACCTACGCAACAAAGTAAATAATTTTGTATTTCTTACGATTTATATCTAGTTCCATCATGGTTTTCTTTCAGACTTTCATTATATCGGTACTTTCTACTTACTGAAAGTAAATTAGTTATAAAAATATTGTACTTACAGTTTTTCACAAAAAACACAAATTCACAACACGTAATTTTGCTGTAGCATCCGACACGCGTGGAGTCACTTTGAAATTCTATGGCGCACTGGCGATTAGTAGCGACAACCGTGCTATCGGGACGTGCTTGAATTTCCATACATTTTTCTATGGAGAATTTACGTAAAACATATCTAGATTTTAGGGCTTTAAAAGGGGAAGTTTTTGTTTGTAAAGGTACAAAAAAAAGTACCACGTTATATTTATTGGTTTTTTCAGTGTTCAAAAAGTGTTTCGTTTTATCAATTTGTGTTGATTTATTGGGTTAAATCTGAAAAATACGAAGGCACGTTTTCGCATTTTTTCTCAATTTTGTGCGTTTGTTGACGTTTATTATATAACAACTACAGGGTTTTAAGAGTTAAAATTAGCACTAACATAATTTTTGGTCTTTCATTTTAATATATACAAATTATCGTTGTTATTAATCATATGTAAATAGGTTAAATATGAACAATCGTAACACTCTTTTCGGTGATTTTCACGATCTGGGCCCTTAAGGGCTATGTATTATTTGGGTGGCCATTGTCGACGGGCAGTGAAGCCGAAAAACCGTTTTTTAGTAGGAAGTTAGATCTATCGGTAGATCAAGGATGCCTTATACTATATAAATATCGAATTATAGTACCAGATACCTTACGAAAACAGGTGCTCGAAGAGATTCATGATGGCCATCTAGGTATGAACAAAATGAAAAGTTTATCTCGCAGCTACGTATATTGGCCCGGTATAGACAGCGATATCGAAGAGCTGTGTCGCGCGTGCGACGCTTGTCGAGTGGTTCGCGATGCCCCACCGCGGGCACAATTACACCCATGGGAGTTTCCGATGCACCCATGGCAACGAGTACATGCGGATTTCGCGGATTGTGGGGGTAAGCGCTATTTAATAATAGTGGACGCCCACTCGAAGTGGATTAAGGCTATCGCGATGCAAAAAACAGATGCACAATCGACCGCTAAAGTACTGAGGAGCGTGTTCGCCCGCTTCGGCTTGCCGGCACAACTCGTTACCGACAATGGCCCCCCCTTTACATCACACGAATTTAAATCGTTTTGTATAATTAATTGTATAAGGCATGTGACTTCAGCTCCCTATATACCGCAAGGTAACGGTGCTGCGGAAATTTCAGTAAAAATAATTAAAAAGGCGATTAAGCGGGCTTTTCACGAGGGCGAGGACGTGAGCACCGCATTAAGTAAATTCTTATTACAGTATCGTAATACGGATCACTCGAGTACAGGCGTGTCACCAGCAGTAGCTTTACAAGGGCGGCGTCTACGCTGCCGACTAGACGCCGTGAGACCGGACGTGGCGGCCACAGTACGCACGGTACAAGAACGACAGATCGCGAACTCGCCTGGGGTAGACCGTAGCTTCGAAGTGGGAGAAGAAGTACTGACTCGAGACTATACCGCGAGGGGAGATAAGTGGGCTCAGGGTAAAGTGGTTACACAAACCGGACCAATCTCATATAAAATCGACATAGGTAACGGAGTGGAATGGCGTAGGCACGTCGATCAAATCCTTCCAAAAGGAAAGTCGCAAAGGTTCTCCTTAGCACGCGTTAGTAACGGGGTAACGGAGGACGTGGACCTGGCAGTCTATAGGGAGGGGAAACAGAACCGTGACGAGTCGGTGGAAAGGGACCTGTCCCGCACGGTAATGGCTGAAGTGCCTCGTTCGAGACTGGTATCTCCTGAGATATCTGAAACCCCGAAGAAGTCACCGCCTTTCTCCCCACAAACTACACCGGAGGCGTCACCTTCACCCGTCGGCTTGTCAGCCCGAGCACTGCGCGCATTTGATAGGGCAAAACGTACATTCATAAACATAATGTATGACTAATTTAATAACTATTAAAACTAGGTATAACTTTGTACTTAGAGATAAATTATAATGTAGGTATATTGTAGCTAAGAAGGGAGAAATGTTAGGTTCTTCATCAATGTACTTACGACTAGATATAAGACCTATAAGTACCTAGTTTAATATGGATATTTGTTACGGTGGTGGGTATACAATAAAACCAGTATTTCGCTAGCTTCGGTGTTTCATTGACGTAACAGGTATGTACCTAAGTACTATTACCTATTCTGTGCTAAGGGCAACTATCTCTATACTACGAGGTAAAATATAGTAAAATAACCTAAGGGTATGTACCTATTAGTATAATACCTATCAAAGTAACTAGGTACAATTTAACATTGAACTTTCGAATTTAAGATGATTGTATTGATATAATTAAAAAATATAGTAAAAGAACCTAAGGGTATGTACCTAAGTACTATTCCCTATTCTGTGCTAAGGGCAACTATCTCTATACTACGAGGTAAAATATAGTAAAAGAACCTAAGGGTATGTACCTAAGTACTATTACCTATTCTGTGCTAAGGGCAACTATCTCTATACTACGAGGTAAAATATGGTAAAAGAACCTAAGGGTATGTACCTAAGTACTATTCCCTATTCTGTGCTAAGGGCAACTATCTCTATACTACGAGGTAAAATATAGTAAAAGAACCTAAGGGTATGTACCTAAGTACTATTACCTATTCTGTGCTGAGGGCAACTATCTCTACTACGAGGTAAAATATAGTAAAAGAACCTAAGGGTATGTACCTATTAGTATAATACCTATCAAAGTAACTAGGTACAATTAAACATTGAACTTTCGAAATTAAGATGATTGTATTGATATACATAACATAACATAGCATCACGCCTTTTTCCCCGAAGGGGTAGGCAGAGGTGTGCAAACACCCACATCTCGCCAGCTATGTTAGGTCCCATGTAATAGGGGGCGAGCCTATTGCCATTTACCGGGCACAAGTTCCAGACTCTGGGATAATTATCTGGGTAAAATTCAAAAGAGAATTATACATTATCCACCAGACCCGGGAATCGAACCCGAGACCTCGAGCGTGGCAGTCCGTACATAGTACCATTGTGCCACCGACGTAGTCGTAGGTAGTTGTATTGATATAATTAAAAAATATAGTAAAAGAACCTAAGGGTATGTACCTAAGTACTATTACCTATTCTGTGCTAAGGGCAACTATCTCTATACTACGAGGTAAAATATAGTAAAAGAACCTAAGTGTATGTACCTAAGTACTATTACCTATTCTGTGCTAAGGGCAACTATCTCTATACTACGAGGTAAAATATAGTAAAAGAACCTAAGGGTATGTACCTAAGTACTATTCCCTATTCTGTGCTAAGTGCAACTATCTCTATACTACGAGGTAAAATATAGTAAAAGAACCTAAGGGTATGTACCTAAATACTATTCCCTATTCTGTGCTAAAGGCAACTATCTCTATACTACGAGGTAAAATATAGTAAAAGAACCTAAGGGTATGTAGCTAAGTACTATTTCCTATTCTGTGCAAAGGGCAACTATCTCTATACTACGAGGTAAAATATAGTAAAAGAACCTAAGGGTATGTACCTAAGTACTATTCCCCATTCCGTGCAAAGGGCAACTATATCTATACTACGAGGTAAAATATAGTAAAAGAACCTAAGGGTATGTACCTAAGTACTATTCCCTATTCTGTGCTAAGGGCAACTATCTCTATACTACGAGGTAATATATAGTAAAAGAAACTAAGGGTATGTACCTAAGTACTATTCCCTATTCTGTGCTAAGGGCAACTATCTCTATACTACGAGGTAAAATATGGTAAAAGAACCTAAGGGTATGTACCTAAGTACTATTCCCTATTCTGTGCTAAGGGCAACTATCTCTATACTACAAAGTAAAATATAGTAAAAGAACCTAAGGGTATGTACCTAAGTACTATTCCCTATTCTGTGCTAAGGGCAACTATCTCTATACTACGAGGTAAAATATAGTAAAAGAACCTAAGGGTATGTACCTAAGTACTATTCCCTATTCTGTGCTAAGGGCAACTATCTCTATACTACGAGGTAAAAACCGATATTAACGTTCTTTTTCGGTTTTGGACATTTGAATTCCAAAATTGATCAATGTCACCCCATTCTTCTGTAAATAATGTATGATGTTAGTTGCAAACACATAGGTACGTGCTCCCACATAGCGGGTCTTGGCAATTACAAGTCGTGTAGTTACTTACTTAAATAAACCTATACCTTTTATCTATCAGCCTTCTTTTGTGCTTAAACTCCAAATAATAATTGGACATACATAATCAATTACATTTAAAAGATGGATGGAATGCGTGAAAGAGGATATGACTAGAAAAGGAGTGACTGCGACAAGTCCGTCGCCAAGGCCCCCCTATAGATTCAAAAAATGTTGCCAAATGTAAAGTAACTAAAGTACTAAGTCTTTGACTAGATGGGCTTAATTCCTGTAAGTCGAAACTCGAATGTAAAACGATGAATACAGCCAGCCCTAGGGCGCTGTGTGATGCAGCAAGCATGGGACTAGTGGCAGCGAAGTGGAGTCTAGATTGGGTCGGCCGGCCTTCGCCGGTAAGGAAAACCCTTAGCTACGGTGGTACCGTCGCCGCCCGGCCGCTTGCAACATCGTCGAATCATGGGGGACCATCCACCCCAGGCGGCTGCCCCACCATGTCGCGCATGATCCTAATGTGGCTCGCCGTGTCAGGTGGAGACCAGAGCGGGATCCCAGCGACCATGCATCAGGGGGGCTAGGGAAGCCTTCCGTCAGGCGGGTCGGATTCCAACTAACCACACGGTATTAGACAAAACTAGCCACCACGTCTTGTCCCCTACTCGTATAATGGCAGTCCAACATAAAAATAAACCTTTTACAGCGGCCCCAGCGGGGTCATTGAGGTCAGAGGTAAACTCCGACTGAGGGCGTTCCCACTGACCCAGATTCTCCAGCCGGATCAGCTGGAGGGGGAGGAGCACATCCAGGAGGGCATGCCTCGGTCTTAGACGCCCAACGCGGATAGCAGCGGTGAAGACGACGTACCCGAAGTCAGATAGTTAGGAGCAGTGGTACTTCGGCTCAGTCGCCGGAAAATCATCACCCCTGGACCCGACGGCATTCCGGGCTGTGCATGGGTCGTGGCCCTCAATGAACTCAGGCCTCGACTGCTCGGCGGGCTCTTCAGCGCATGCCTCGAAAAGGGCCAGTTTCCCAAGGTGTGGAGGACGGGGAAACTGGTGATTCAGAAACCGGGGCGGCCAGCGGACTCACCGTCCGGCTACCGGCGGATCGTGTTGCTCAAAGAACCTGACGGAGGGAAGCAGCGAGGTGGTGTTGGTGGTGTCTCTTGACATCGCCAACGCCTTTAACACGTTACCCTGAAGCTGCGTTAGAGAGGCACTGATCTACCACGGAGTGCCTCTCTACCTCCGTCGCATTGTCGGGGCATATATATCCGAGAGGGCCATAACTTCCTCTAGCTGGCTCGAGCCAGTTTGGCAAGATGTGTAGTGCGTTGTGCACTCACCGATGCGGGATAAAACCCGACCCCAAGGATGCGGAGTAAAACCCGCAGGGGCCACACAGGTGGCCATGGTCCGCCGGGCGCCACTGGAAATTATTTTAGTGCGTACCAGAGGCGCTCGGCAATAGACGTAGTGCGGCCGCGGATTTAAAAAATAGAAAAAGGTCTTGACATCATGTTTAATATTTTTAATATCCCCCCTTTTCAGGGGGGGGGGGGACTGCAGGTTTTATCCCTCTAGGGGGAGGGTGCTCACCCCTGCCTCGATTTATTTTAGGACTAGGTCTGCCCCCCCCTTGATGGAATCCTGGCTACGCCCTTGATAGTGACTTTTTGTGTCTTGTCAAAGGTCACTATAGACCGTTTGAAGCCAGCTTTCATGCGCCACACCTACAATTCAGACTTTTCTCATTCTCCATATAAACTTAGCCCTTAGGCCCAAGGGCCCGAGGGCCATCGGCGATGACGTGTGACGACAGGAATGTGTGGAGGAGGAACATGTTGCGTCGACCACAAATAATTGGGACAAGGGCAGGCGGATGATGATAATGATTTAAAAACTTAGGTAGGTAGGTACTTACATTTTTGAAAAAAACTCACTTGTACACCATTCCACAAATATTTTATTTTCTGACCGGTTTCGCCTTATGGCAACAAGTGAGTTTTTTTCATAAATGTATTACTATAAGTTCCACCAAGTGCCGACAATCGAAAGCATAAATTACAGGTAGGTACTTAATTAAAAAATGTGTGTGTGTGTGTGTGTGTGTGTTTGTGACACAAAACACAACGTCTGTCTGTTTATCACACGCGTGTTATATCTAACTTAACTGGGGAACTAAACACTGATAATTCAGAGGCTTCTTTGTTATTGCCACAACTACGTCCATTGCTGAGCCAGTTAGACTCTGGTTAGCAAACTTCCTGTGGCGCCTGCGCCTGGCTGACGTTAGAGCTAACACAGGTACCTGCGTAAGCGTGTAATGTGTTAGCAAATATGTAGCAGCGTTATAGACGTATATCGGTAGGTATATGAACACGGCGAGGGGAGGATATGATAGGTACAGTGCTATCAGTTAGACAGTGTCGACGGAGTCTCAACGTAAAGCCTCCCAAGATTCAGAGGATGACGAGTCGGCCATTCTTGTACTGCGCGCGGACGCGGAGCGGCGTCCTCTCGCTGTGGCGGCTCACGCTGACGCTCACGTCGCTGCAGATGCTGCGGCGCGGCCCAGCTCGCTGTCTGAACAGAAACCAATCAATCTACCGCCCGCACCGCCCGGGCCCGGCACTGACACTTGTATAGACGTGGCCGGGCGTGGGGCGACTTCTCTCGGTCCAGATTCGCAGGGACGCACCACCACATAGCAGTATACGCTATATGGGACCAACTGACACACTTCGTAATGGCAAATTTTCCGCATTTCCGAGAGCTATTGGGTACGTAGTAGGTAAATCTAACGTCGGGAATGTAGAGCAGTACCTTTGGTATGCGCGCTCCAGGGTGGCGGCCGCCAGCGCCAGCAGCACGGCGAGTGCGTGCAGCAGCGCCCACAGCGCCAGCGCCGCCGCGCACACGTACACGTTGCGGGGAGCGTCCTCCTCCGCCTCCTGCAACCCGTCACAGTACTGTGACTAGTACTAGTAGACTACTTAATATTGCTTTTTGTAGTCGATATTTTGTATAGTCGGTGTGCGTACCTGTAGGAGCTCGTCGATACGGCCGGGCGCCGGGTGATACCGGCCCAAGTACTGCAGCAGCGGGCGCACGTGCGCGCGCAGCTCCAGCGCCTCGCGCACACTCTCCGCCGCCTCCGACTGCAGCCAGCTGCGCACGCGCAGCGCCAGCCACGCGCCCACGCCACACGCGCCCGCCATCACGCCCACCATCGCCCCTGCGTACTGCATCCGTCATCCAGCACACCACGGTTAAGTAACTGCTCTCACTGCACACTATTAGTGTACCTAACCCTAGGCACACAACTCACCACGTACAGCAGAGTGGGGCGGCGCGAGAGCGCGATGTGCGGTAGCAGCAGCAGCGCGAGGCCGGCGCACGCGCACGTGGTAGCCAGCGCTGCGTACTCCTGCGGGAACAGCTCGCGCAGCGCCACGTACGTGCTGGGGTCCCAGCGTAGTCGCGCCGCCGTCGCCAGCGCCGCGCCCCCGTACAGCTGCGTCAGCCCAAACACACACAGAGGTAGAGGTAGGTATACACTGTACAACTGTGTACACATACACAGAAGACGACAAGCCTATATCTAATCCAACCAGCTAAGTACAGGACTGGCTGTTGCTGCTCTGGCGCTTTGACGCCATCACCAACCTCCTATTGTGTATGACTCTAAAGGAAAAAGGTACTTCAGCCATTGAGTTATTATTACTACGTATAGAGAAGCTATCCTGAACAAAAAACGAACGCCTTTTGCCACGAGTTACAACTAAAGTTCGCTGCAGCGATTAAACAATAAATTAGTTCAGCGCAAGATCGCTTCTTAGTTATAGTTTTTTCACGACCAAAAGGTCAGAAGCGCCGGGAAGTTCATGGCGCTTACGCGTTTTCTACATCGTATTCCAAGAACATGTCACTTGTGAGGATTATACACTATAGTCTGGACAAGCATAGCTTTTTACCTACGACGGAACGGAGATGGTATATGCGTTTGAGGTGAGAGGATGTTTGTCAAATACATGTTGCCATTTTTCTCCAAAACTACTGGTCGGATTTTGATGCAGTTTTCAGTTATGGGTTTAGGTTTGATTGGTGCATGCTGTTAGATAAATATTACGATGACAACTCACCAGGCGGCACAAATATATTAACATTATTAAAAATATTATTAGTGATGCAACGAATAAATAAAAAAATATACGTCGATAGTGTCATCTCTGCGCGCACAAAATGTTTTACTCTTTGACATTTTGCTAAAAATGGTCGTCGCCGCTCTGTGACGCGTCGTCACAAGTAACAATTTAAAATATAATTAAATAAAGCATGCATTAAAGACAATGTTGATTGTACTTACTGGTGAAAGGTCGCTCCTTGATTTTTACTTATGTTTCTAGAGTTGTTACAACAGTATCTGAATGCACACGAAGGCATATTTAAAAGCAAAACTTCGCACTCAATATACTCAAATGTGTCACGTTCCGGAAAGCGCTCGGGACAGACTAAGTGAGTTAGAGCTCGCGGACTCTAACTCGTGTTACAATCAATTTAGTTGAGGCGTCTTCTCTAGTACGTAGTACATTATACCTCAATGACTTTAGCCAACTTTAGCATTCATGTATGGTGCCAAACTAATGTTTACTCTAGATATTGTGTTTTTATAATACTTTCCTACTTAGATAACAGCCTAACCGATAATAAATCATTACGTTCTTATTAATTGATTGAAGCTTAGAGGGTGAAAACAGTCGGTAACAAAGCGTACCTGCTGACTTTACACCCAGGGAACTAAGAGAAGAGCAGGCGACCAAACCAGATCTCTAGTGAAGCTCATAAATACAAAATGGTGTGCTCAGGTGCTATTGTTGGTTGAGCTCAAGTGCTTGTCACGGCCCTGAGGTATATGGCAACCCACTCACCACGAGCAGAAGGTTGACGTGCGCCAGTAGCGGCGCCACCCAGCGGCCCCGCATGCCGCCGCCCCTGCAACCCAGCATGGACACTGGACACCGCTCCACCGACTTCACCGCCGCGCGGCCGCTGATGCACATACACACATTCCACTCCACTCGAACACAAATATGTATATTCTATGACACACGAGCAAGAGTGGGTGCAGTCAGTAGACGCCTCCCTCGTGCCCTCGAGCTCACAGCGAACAATACACGACGCGTTGTTGACAATAGACAGCGTAGTCAAGACACACAGTGCACGGCCCGCTTTCCTAGTGCCGCGGTGACAAATTGACAATGACGATAAGGCGCAGATAACACAGTGACTAAATTCAGTAGAATAGAACATAGCCCGACTCATTATCTAATCGCGTTATCATAGTTAATGTCGACAGTGAAAACCTTAAATTTATAAACTGCTCAGTAGGTATACATACGCCACACACAACTCTTTAGTGATGATCACATTAACAGCTAATAGTATGTGTAGTAGTGTGGGGCTCCACAGCGTCGGTGGAGTGGCGAGCGCAGGCACCTCGATGATGACCCACCCAGGGCCTCCAGTAGGCCGCTTCCTGCTGCGAGCCAGTGATGTGCGGCCCGGAGAGGGAGAGCTCACCGTGTGACCGTGTGCCCGGGTCGATGGTCCGTGTTGCTCTACGGTTTACAGGCTATTAGGTGTTCCGATTCCCGGTTTCGTTATGAGGTTTATCTACTCTCATGTCGAAAAATTCGAATTAGGATTCCAAAAGTTGACAGACATATAAATACATATAAATTTTGACACCAGTATTATTACAAAGTTATTTTATGATACAGATTTTCTATGAGATATTCTGCAAATCTGTATCATATAGTAACTTTATAATCATTCTAGTACAGTCTACTAGCAATAACAGGCTAAAGTCTGTTGACCATACCGCCTTGTTGTGTTTCACCACCATATTGTGGACAACTTCTTCAAGATTGTGCTACTCAAAATGCCTCAACGGATGAGATTAGATAAATTAGTGTATGAAACCGCACATAGCTAGGTGTCAGAACACTCTTAGGATACCGTAAAGAAACTCATGTTCTAATACCCCTCTTTATGGAACAGTTTCATAAATAAGGAAATCAAGTGAATAAAACAATAAAACAGCTCAATACAAAAATATCACTTTTATTTTACTAACTTTAATTATTTTGTGTCAGTTGTAATCAGAGAACAATAATGTATCTTATTGTCTATTCGAGCGCCGAACAAACGTAACAGGTATCATCACGACGCACTTAAACACTATTTGGCACCAGATACAATATACGATATACTACCGAACTGTGACTTAATGTTACGTACGAGTACGAGTACGTATACGTATACGTACTTACCTAAAACAACCTTGGCAATTATAACAATAACTCGCTTCGTTCCAACAGACAGAAGAAACACAACACAGGATCACATCGCATCCACGACAACGACTCTTAGAGAGCGAGTGTGTGGTGTGTGGTGAGGTGAGGCGATTGCGACGTGATCCCGCCTCGCATAGCTACTCGTACTACAAACACAACGTTCAAACATGTAACAAAACGTGAACACATGCAACGATACAGTCGTTTGATTCAGATATCCGCACTAACATCCTACTGCTGCGAGTCCAACCGTCGAACACCACGACACACGACAAGTCGAACGGCGCCGAGCCTCGAGATAAGTTTGTACCAACCGACAGATCGGTAGTCAACACCTCATATAAAGGTACTTACTGAACTATATATTTATGTACCTATAGTTTATACCCAATATTATATTGTCTACCAGAATCTATTATAAACTATAATATTCGTAACTAACCACTAAGTAGGAATACGACGAGCGAGCATGGCGTCACGACTCGTGAACTCGTGAACTCGTGAACGATACTTACACACTAGAATCACCTATAATTATTTCGATCACTACATAATATGGCAGTCTGACGTCGTTTACAACTATTAATATACATACATACGTAGAAAACATGTAACTTATCGGATATGGATAGAGCAAATACATAGGTAATAATCACATTTGTCGTTTTGATTCATTTCGAACGTTCGGCCGGAGCCGAGAAAGGCAGAGGGGAGTCGGGCCCGGGGGTTCCCCGCGCGACCTGCCCGTGACGTCACACGTCGCGGCGCAGGATCAGCAGCGCGGCGGCGGGCGGCGCGGAGGGGGCCGGGGGACGTGCACGCAGCTGGGCCGCCACCGCCTCCCAGTGCGGCGGGTGCGACCAACGCGGGGGGGGTGGCCCTCCGTCCCAGCGCGGGGGGGGTGGCGCCCCGTCCCAGGGCGGAGGGGACGGCCCCCTGTCCCAGCGCGGAGGATGGGCGCGCCCGCCCGCGTGTCGCAGAGCCGCCGGGGTGGACACGCCGCCCCCACCCGTCTCGTCCTGCAATGTGTACGAAAAGGTTTGTTACAATTTAGAACTTTGGCATGAACGTGCAATGAATAAGTATAAGAAAAAGTTTAAAACGTAACATACTCTTATTTTACTGCTGAGTTAGCTGATCAAATCGAGGTCAAGTAAGTATATCTACGTGTACGGTCCCTGGGCCGCTCACCTGCTAGAAAATCTTGTCTAGTATGGTGTACATCCGCAGGTTGGCCTTCTTGCGCCAGCCGGGCGAGTGCGGCTCGTGTCCAGGCGCATCGCTGTCGTCGTCGGCGGCGCCCTCTCCCCCGCCGCCGCCGCGCTCCTTGCCGCCGCACGAGGCGCCACACGTGACGTCACCGCACGGCTCCAGCGCCGCCTCGTCGCCCAGCGACAAGGAGCCGGCGGAACGTCGGGCCAGACGACGTGCCATCACGAATGCACCCACCTGGGATATTTATTGAAGTTTAGACGACCCCTGAATCCGGCTCGAAAGACCAATCCACACAAAATATTACTTACAAACATACACAAATACTAGTGGTTTGTCCCGGATTTACGTAGGTAGAAAAGTAGACCTCACCCATCGGATCCGAAGATAAATTAAACAAAAAAGGATTTAGGCTTTTTGGGTGGACCCCCAGGGGTCAGGAAGGAAGTCCTATACGCAACTGCAACGTCTGCAACGCAACCCAACCTGGGTTTGGGTTACTTTTCGTTTTACATATAAAAAAAATAGTTTTAAACAAAGGAACACTTGCGGACATCGGAAAAAAAATGTAACCGCTAGCCGGGAAACTAAAATTGTCGAGTACGGACTCGAAATGTAGACACTTCGCTTCCAAATTAGCTGAATGTACGCAGACACAGAGCAGGGAGCTCACCTGCAGCACCATGCCGACCACTCCGAATATGATGATCACGAACGCGTTGTTGGGAGCGGCGCGCTCCATCTCCTGAAAAACGAACACATTATACTCAATACATATTGTTTCATTCCATAATGTGAATGTAGGTCCATAATGTGAAGAGGCACATCACTAGGTCAACAAGTTGAGGGCCACTTTCCATAGTTTTCAGTTTACTGTGAGAGTCCCCTCAATCGCCAAACGTCGCCGCAGTTTATCATCAGGCGGGCGGCGTCAATTTGGCGATCCTAATATAAAAATATATATCTACGTACATTTATTTACAATATACATGGGGCACACTAAAAGTTTTGCACTTCTAGGTAATCGGAACTATTTGAATTTCAAATGTTATATTTTTTTGAACGTTGCAACCTTCTTAGTAATAAAAAAAACAATTGGCGGGAAATCATTTGTCAATTGTTTTTATCACACATCAAAGGAATTAAGTCGAAAAGATTTTTAAGAGCGATGAATTTTTATGATTTTAAAAGTTCTCTCTCTCCGCAAAACTGTGCCGCTCATCCTCAAAATGCTTTTGAGAGAGAAGCACCTTTTGAGCACCGTGAGGCGATGGTTTGCTGAATTTGAGAAAGGTCGAGTATCTTTACATGACGAATTTCGTGAAGGGCGGCTATCAACTGCCGTCAACGAAAATAATGTGGCTACTGTTAAGCGGTTAATTGAAGAAAACCCGCGGATTACCTATAAGACAATTCGAGGACTATTGGGGATTGATATGAGTCAAATCCAGAAAATTTTACACGAATTGAAAGTTCGGAAACTTTGTTGTCGTTGGATCCCTCATGAACTGACAGCGGAGCAGAAGCGTGCTCGCGTGGAATGGTGCTCACAGATGCTACTGAAGTATGACCACGGACATTCTAATGCTGTTTATGACATTGTCACAGGAGACGAAACGTGGATTTATTGTTTAAACCCGAAAAAAAAACAGCAATCTTGTGAATGGGTGTTTGAAAATGAGAACAAGCCAACAAAAGTGAGGCAGGCGAGAAACGTTGTTATAAAAATGATCGCGTTTTTTTTCTCAGCTACGGGGCCCATCTGTATAATTCCACTTGAAGGTCAAAAGAGTGTTAATGCCGAGTGGTGTTTTACCATTTGTTTACCCAGGCTGTTAGAAAAAGTTCGCGAAAGACGACCCAAAAGCCGCGTTCTCCTACATCATGACAACGCTTCTTCACACACGGCCAACAAAACAAAGTCATTTTTATCTTCCGAAAAGGTACAACTCGTCACCCATCCTGCGCATAGCCCTGACCTAGCACCCTGTGATTTCTGTATTTTCCCCAAAATCAAAGATTTGATGAGAGGTTTTACTTTTACCAACTCCGAAGAGGCAGTGATAGCGTTCAATCAGCACGTAGAAAATATGCGTTCAGATCTGTGGTCCTCCTGTTTAAAAAAATGTTGCGGTCGCATGAAAAAATGTTTAATATGTAAAGGAGAGTATTTTGAAAAGCAATAAACATAATAATTTGGTTTTAACTTGTTGTTTTTTTAAGTTACGCTAAACTTTTAGTGTGACCTACGTATATAAAACAAAGTCGTGTAACTTATTAAACAATTACAATATACGTAATAGTAGATGAAAATACTATTTACACTACTAAAAACTATACTAGTAGAGAGTGTAGATTTTAATGTAGGTACCTACAGATTTTAATGTGTACATTAAAATCTACACTATATACAGGCGTCAAAGAACTCCTCCGCCTCGTCGCCGACTGGCAATGTTCTCAGAAGGCTGGCAGCATTGCCACGTTGTATGGCAATGCTTATTCTTTGAGCTAAAAAGTAACCAGCCTTCTGGTCTTGAGAAGAGTCGATCATGAGTTTCGAGATGGTTTTAAAGACTCCGCGAGTGCTTGGACCACAAGGTCCCAGCGTCTCTACCCCAAACGGCTCAATAATGTAGTCTCCTGCTACATTTGAGTATTTGCGCCGTTTGAGGCTTTTCGCTGATGCAGCAGTAGCGCCGGCACAACCCGCTGTCCTAGGAAGGTTAGAAGGCGCCAGAGTGTCAACGCACGTTGCGTCCCACACTAAAGGCCTTCCCATCTTCCATGGCAATAACGACATTCCATCAGGTCTCTTTCCATCGCCACGTGCCAGCCCATTTGGTTCACGAACTGCTGTGATACCGGCGGTGGAAAGAGCCCGACGGATTATGTCATTAAAGTTAGCGTGTCGAGAAATACGACCTGCGCTTCTACTGCATGAAAGACCGTGATGTCCAAGGTTATCGACTACTTCTCCACAGTGGCAACGATGCGGAGAAACACATGGCGCACCTAAACGAAGACCGGTGGCAAGGCGGAAAGTGTTATCGTCCAACATAGTACCTATATTGGGCGAAGGAAGTGCCTTGATCCACAATCCAGACTCCCACAGCCAGCAAAGGTGCTCGCTCTGAAACATTTGAAGAAGTATTAATTAGTGCATCTCGTCTTAAATTACAGAGCGGCGCGTCCCACTGCCTCTGAGAGAATGGTTGAGACGGCAGATCAGTGAAGGGGCCAGTAACCTTCCAGGCATTAATAGCATCGGTCTTATACAACACCTCAGAATCAACCAGTGTGTTGGTTAAAATCTTCCTGGTTAAGTCTCCAGTGCTGTGAACCGATGACAGAAACGCCGGTAGGCTAATATCATTAATTTTGCGGACGCCGAGCCCACCCATGCGAACTGGTAGGGACGCCTGAAGCCACGCCCGGTCATCCAAGGCCACATTTAAAATTAGTCTGAGGGTGTTATGGATGAAATTATATTATAATATAAATTATATTATATGAAATTACAATATATATATTTAATATAATTATATCTATATTAAATATATATATTGAATGTCTTGTCGATACTGAGTAGGTATACACGTACGTGCTTGCTGCTGCATGCTTAGAACTTTAAAACTACGCAACTGGATAGAGTGGTTCTCGAGGAAGGTTTTACAAGCAGGCCAAGCCGCGGCCGTCCGCTAGTTTAATATAATTCCGCGTAAAAGGCAACAATAATAGATGCGAGGGGGGCTTACCTCGATCATTTCGTAGATCGGGCGGGTGACGTCCTTGAACCGTTCCATGGCGAGCAGCGCGGGCTTGATGTCGTGCATGAGGTCCATGCCGTGGCGCGCCAGCTCAGCCTGCGGCGAGTCGCGCCACCAGGCGGCCAGCGAGGCACACATCCACGCGCCGTAGCCGACCTCGCTCAGCGCCAGGCACACCACACCCGCGCAGTACGCGTGCAGAGGGGCGGGGCGCGCGCGCGACGAGGCCGCCGCCAGGTACACCAGCGCCGCCAGCCACAGGCCCGCCACCAGCACGTAGGCCGCCGACACGCGGTACTGCGCCGAGCACAGGAAGCGGAACCACGTGTAGGTGCTGGGGTCCCACGCCAGCCGCGCCGCCGTCGCTAGCAGTGCGCCGCTGTACATCTGCAACATGCCACCCTTCACATCAATACAAACACAAACAACAATAACACACAACGGTTGATTCAGTACGTCAATTGACGACAGCGCTAATTGAGTTCGCTAGTCGACAAAGAGATCATTGGACAGCCCAATCGGTCAGTATCAGTACTTAGCATTCATACATCGGGGCGGGGCGGGTGGCGGCGACGAGACACTGGCCTCTTGTGTACGAATGATGCGCGAGCGATGAGCTGACCTGTCTTCACCCCAGCTATCTGGGTCTGTCTCCTCGTGGCCCTCGATTCGAAGATAACTGATAACGTGAGTGTCTTACTTACATTGTATACCTATGTGAGACAGAGCGGTTAGTATCAATAATGTAGATAATAACGAGCGAGGAATGTGTCCGTTCACAAAGAAACTTATTGTGACAAAGTCGAACGAGCAGCAATCGAGGCTAACGGTGAGGCGGATTCTTGGGACACAGATACAACAGCAGCATAGAGGTCTCAGTGAACTTAACAAGCGTGCACACATGGCATGGTGCCATAGGTACCTGCGTTATCGCGCTATCTCGTCTTGTCGAGTGCGGTGACGAGTGGCTCCACAGAGACAGAGCCCTACTAACAACTTGTACAGAGGGAGGGAGGATGCACATGTATGAACATGTTGTCTGTTCAGTTGTCATGTTGTACAGTTAGGTTCACATCGCTCACTGACGCGGGATAAAACCCTACCCCACGACGCGGGATTATCATCCCGACGTCATCTGCTTGTAACCAGAGACGCCCGGCAACGGACGTTAGAGCGGCCGCGACCTTGGGCCGCGGAACTAAAAAAAGTAGTTAAGGAGATAGGTGACAGGTTGGTTAAAAGATCAGGTGACTCCTGCTCCGGGGCGTACCTGGAAGATTGGCCATCGCCATTCAACAAGGTAATGCGGCAAGCGTTCTGGGCACCTTTGTGCCAGGTTCGGTTCCGAACGATTTATTTATTTAATACCTAAATAAAAACAATTGATGTATTGTTCACGTTTAAAAGACTTTTCTTCTATAGTAAGATGGGTATTGGACAGTTTTTACATTTTGTACGATAATAAGGAGCCACTCAATACCCCCAGAGGTCCAACCCACCTCTGTTGACTCGAACGGAAAAATTTATATACAGCGCGTTCAAAACGCCTGTGCTCGCTTCTGTTTTTCGATACCGGCCAGAAGTCATTTGATCATGTCACACCTTATCTCAGTAAAAAATACATACTAAATATGAAAACCAGAAGAAAGATGCGTGTGGCATGTCTTCTGTTCAGTGTTATCAAGTACGGTGAGCCACGGTATTTGTTTGACAGGCTTGGCTGGGTCACGAGCAGAAGATTGTGTGCCAGAAGACAGTGCTCCAGCAACGGTCAATACAGCGGCATCGATCTGCGGCATTTAGGGGTAATTTTCGTTATTCAGCTTCCAAAATATGGAACAATCTTCAACCGCCGTTGCGATCCGTTAAAACAATTGCCACGTTCAGAAAACGTTCAAGATTGTTTCTCTTGGAACCTCAAAGGAGGCTGGATAACGTCAACTCTAATATTTTATTAATTTGATTTCGTGGTTTCGGTGCGTGCTTTTACTTTGGACATTGTACGAGTACCTATGTTTGTTATTACGAGTATCATTATAGTACATATCGTATTGTTTTGTTTGTTTACTGTGTATCCTAATCACTGTGATGTAGTAGGTATATTTGCCTTCTATCACAATATTATATGTGTGTAATGTACATACGAGTAGGCATGACTTATTTATGAAATTGTGTGCATATTTGTAAGTAATGTATTATATTTAAGTATATGTATTGTTATTGCTATTTTATTGTTTACATTTCGTCAACACTCCTACTTTTTCACCTATACATGGCTTCGACGGTTTGGTGTCCGTATGTCACTGCTCAATTGGGTTCCAGTTGAAAACCAGCGTCAGGTTTCCACCTGGCACATACTGAACTGGACACCCGTTTGGTGCATTTGTGTGTCACTCTATTAATCGCGCGTTTGTTGACTTTGGGGTTTGGAAGTATACTCATTCATAATGAGTCAACATGCCTCCAATCCCCAATGTCATATTGTTTGTTTATTATGGTAGCTACTAAAATATGTTCATTTGTTGTAAGTGTGTGACCACAGTGCACTAAATAAATTCAAATTCAACTCCGTAATGTATCAAAATAACCACTAAAGTACCTACAAGTAGAACAAAACACATGAACGGCGTCGCTTTTCAGATATCTGCGTTCTTGGATTAAATAACAATAATTTTCTCGCTTCGGATCAGGACTATACCTATTATCGTTGTGTTCTAAAATGTGTTCCGAAAATAGAGATGCCCGAAAAAAAAAAAGTGTGTGTCAGCTCCGACGCACGACTGGAGTTTACTCCTTAAGTACGAGTATCTAACCATAACAAATTAGAAAGTTGCGCACTAGAGGTGCGCACCAAAAACGTGACACGATTTTCGTTACTTGTTAGTAGGTTTTACCCCTCGGATTTTTCTCATACCGGGTGCCTTATATATGAAAATCGATTCTTAAGGAGTAAACTCCAAAAGTGTGTGTGTCAGCTCCGACGCACGACTGGAGTTTACTCCTTAAGTACGAGTATCTAACCATAACAAATTAGAAAGTTGCGCACTAGAGGTGCGCACCAAAAACGTGACACGATTTTCGTTACTTGTTAGTAGGTTTTACTCCTCGAATTTTTCTCATACCGGGCGCCTTATATATGAAAATCGATTCTTAAGGAGTAAACTCCAATAAACTCCAACAAGAAACAAATCTGCCATCCAACATCGTACAATATCTACCCCAATAATACATTTTATCACTTTAATTGAATTGGTTCCAGTTTTACTCAAGACACGTTTCGTTTTGCGTGGTATTTAGTTGTATGCCTTAGCCACAATCATGAATCCAAATTGACGCCGTTGGCCTGGTGGTAAGTCGTAACGACATCTAGCGATTGTGGGCCACTCTCACAGCACACAATACTATAGTGGCCCTACGGACGACCTACTGATGTGCCTCTTCACGCTCCGCTTAAAGAACCCAGGGTTATATGTGGGAGGAAACAGGTGCGCAGGCAGAGCGTTCCAGGCCACTATCTTTGGGTAGAGAAACGAACGTTTAAAACGTTCGGTTCTCGCGAACATGCTATCCACTGTGTGGAGGTGGTATCTCTGGCCGGCACGCGTTGTTCGGGATCGGAAGGAAGAGGGTGGGATCAGGTTGAAGAGGATGAAGAAGTGAACTTTGTTTGTTCAAGAACTTGTTTATTTTTATTTTAGGGAACCATATTCTTTTAGGATTCCTTTGGGTACGTAATTTTTTGTTCGTTGAATAACTCCTTTTGTTTTTTTTATGTAGCAATTTTCTTTTGACAAACTTTAATCAGCTGTAGATACTATGTTGGTAAAATATATAAGTATTGAATGGATTCAGGCGTCACCTGGCGAAAGTCCATGATAACAACAATGGAAAAATGATGTTGAAATTTAAAAATTGCAGCAATGACATACAAACAACAATATCAAATCGTACGTATATAGATGTAAGTACGTAGGTAGTTCTCACACTAGTCAGCAGTTCTCACACTAGTCAGCTCGAACTAGTCAGCACCAATGGTAAACGTAGAAAATTTCAAAAATATGTTAATTTGGGCACGTTGCTGAAATTTTCAGCGATATCATTGGTTGAATACCTACCATAAAGCCCCCCATATACGGGACGATTCATCGTTACGATCCATCGCTTTAGACCAATCGAAACGACGGATCTGTAATGTATGTTACGATCGTTAACGATTTACTTCATCGCAGACGACACCAGAGATCGCAACAAAAACCCATGCAATCATGAATATCGTAACGATGAATCGACAGTGTATTGGCTCTTGCGATCAACGATTCGATTTTTGTTCCTTAATTCATTCATCTATACTTATAATAAATCTGTAGAAGTCAAAATTCTGTACATTGAAAATATCAAAAAATAAATGGCAGGGGTGGCAGTGGTGTTACTAGACCGACACAAAACCCAAAAATGAGATTAAAAAAATATTGTCTGTCTGTCTGTCTGTCTGTTCAGGCATCACGCATAAACTACCGGTTCGATTACGATGAAACTTGGTATAATTATTCTTTAATATCCTGGGCACACACTGGGTACTTTTTATCCCGGAAAAGTATATACAATAAAAAACAAACTTCATTTTGCGGTTCGATCCCTAGACCCGATTACTGTACCAACCGCAAATAATAAGTTTGTCGTAGGTTTTTTTTTGTATATTGGGTTCGTCAAATTGACGCCGCCCGCCGGGTAAGTCGTGATGACGACGTCTAGCAATTGTGGACCACTCTCACAGCACACAATACTATAGAGAGTGGCCCTCAACTTAACGACCTACTGATGTGCCTCTTCACGCTCCGCGTAAAGAACCCAGGATTATATCCGGGGGGGAACACGTGCACAGGCAGGGCGTTCCAGGCCACTATCGTTCGGCAGAGAAACGAACGTTTAAAACGTTCGGTTCTAGCGAACATGCCATCTACTGTGTGGGAGTGGCATCTCTGCCCGCCACGCGTTGTTCGGGATCGGAAGGAAGAGGGTGGGATCAGATTGAAGAGCTCTTCAGAACAGGTTACGTCACCCGCAGTGGAGTTCACTAAGGGGCGCTGCACACAGCTAAGATACTATAATATTTTAACTACAATATCGCTCGCCATACAATTCAATGGACGCACGACGTAGATAATAAATAATATTTCATATTTTCGTATCTTAAGATGAATTTGTATGGTATAATAGATAATATAATAGAAGATATAATAGAGAAACTGGTGTAGGGGGGCTTTATGAACGCAATAAAACCCAAAACAATGGATTTTAGAACTTTTGTCTGTTTGTCTGAATGTTTGAACACGCTAATCTCAGAAACGATTTGATTTTTTGTTTTGAATTTGCGGTTTGGTTTTCAATCGCTTCATAAATAAAAAAGTTATGTTGTTCGTTTTCCATTTTACAGGACACGTACTGAATTTTTGAGCACGTCTTTATCAGTCCATTTCAAATGTATAAATGATCGATCGTAACGACCAATCTTTTCGTGTATGAGCGGCAACACTACAGATCAATCATTTCGATCCATCGCTACGATGGATCACAACGATGAATTGTACCGGGGGCTAGACACAGACATGCTCTTGTTTTAGGGCACAAGGCCCTGCTCAGTGCTCTCTGTCCAAGCGCTTCCTCCAGGAGTAGGCGCGTTGTGGAACCAATCAAGCTTTGACAATTGACTCGACATTCAATTCAGTGGCTATTGTTGGACAATTGAATTCATCAATGGTGATATCTGGTGTCTTTGATATTCGATAACTTTGTAGGTTACCTACTGGAGGTTAAATGATCTGAACTGCGGCAAATGGACATCACCCGATCACCAACCGTATTTATCTACCTACTAGAAGTAGGTAGGTAGGTACTTACCTATTTGTTTGGTTGAAGAGTTAAAACGTTTGCGAGATCGTCCTTAGATAAGTGGTGACCAATGTGATGAGCTTGCAGCTTGGCCTACAGTTACCTATACAGGCAATAGGTACCCCGGTGTAGGCTTCAATTATGGATATTAAAATATTTTGTCGCGTGGTTCATTTTACCTAATTATGCAGACGATGAAAGAAGTCACGTCATGTCGTTACGTTCGTTATCGCGTCACGACAACACGAGAGCACGAGACCGCGAGGTGACCGAGGTGACCGCGGTAGGCGACCCCGCGTGCGACCTGTTGGCGACTATGTGACGAGACCAGTGCCGCGGGTTGCCCACTGCCCAGCAACTCCAACCCCTACATAATAACTTGATCACTACTTGAACTAAGTACCTACCTAATTGTTTCAATATAGCAGAGAGCGAGGGTAATTACACGATTTCCTTCGCTTCACTTAGACTCTAGACAATCCGACAAGACCTATCACAGTAAATAATAAAGAATAACTTAGGTTCTCAAATATTGGATAGAACTTAGGTTCTATTTTCGACCGAGCGAGCGAAGCATCTACTCGTATATGTATTATGTCGAGACTGGACTCTGGACAATTTTGATTTCGTCCGTCTGTCTGTACGTGTGTTCCAAAGCTAGCGGCCACCCACATTTACTATCCGATCTCCACGAAACTTGGCACAAGTACCTAAGTGTTCCTTTACTTACTTGAAACAATATTTTTATATTGAGTTATTTTTTGGTGGGGGGGAGGGGGGCATGATTGGGGGAAACCCGAAAATGTTTGGTACACCATACATTAATCACCTAGTATTACACGAAGACCTTGATTTGGTCAAACACAAAAAGCAAGCAAATGACGCGATGCAGTTAATTTACACAAAAAGTTGTCGCCTCTGTTCGAAGTAACATTAGCGCACAATCGAGAACGACCTTCACTCGCTCTCAGATAACTCACAAATTGCATAGAACTTGGAATTGGCTCAAGTTCGCGCTCAGTGACCGCAGTGGCCAGTGGCCGGTGGCCAACACTCGACGACAGGGTCAACGCGATAACACTGGGTATACTTAAGACATAACAAACAATAGCAAGGTACTCGTACCACCATCGAGGAATAGTTAGTAACATGATGATCGCGAGGCGCTAGTGCATAGTGGTGGTAGACATCTATTTAGCTGCTGGACCTGGGGAAGCCTGAGGCAAGTGATACCATCTCAGTCCACCTGCAAGACCAACAACTTGGTAAGGTGTAGGTTAACTTGAGTATTTACTTAAAGTAAGGTACTCAAGTTAACTGCACGAGTTTGTTTGGACTCAAGTGGAGCAAGTGTGGAGTGAGATAGTGAGAGTGGAAGCTGGGGCATGGATGTGGAGTGAGCGTGACGTCGCCCTCACTCACCACTAGTCCCTCGCGTCGTATTAGTAGGTGAAGTGACACGCTGGTACTGTTGCATCACTTACTACACTGCATTAAACAGTACCTTTAACATGCCTTTTACCTTTTAAGGTGCCACCACCTGCCTGCACTGCATCTGTAGGCACAAGTATGTGAAGTATGTTAACAGCACTTTACAGAGCAATGATATTACAAAATAATTACGTAGTTAGATTGTACTAGATTAGTAGGTATGAGACTAAATATTAATTATTGAAACGACGCGACTGGTCAGCCGCTAGCCGTTTTGTTCGATTCATTCCATTATTAATTACGTACTCTCTCTCTATCGACTGGACACAACGCAAAGTGCCAATAGAAGAGAAGGCCGACCTAATCGAAGAGGGTCAGATGATTTGAGAAGCGACATGGCGACACTAACCAACACAGGATTGGTAGTAATCAAAGGAAATGATCGGGGAAGACATCTGCTCTGCGTCTTCGGGATTGCATTAACTTCATACAGTTTAATTTAATATTTTAATACATAGGTAACTTGACTAGGCTTGGGGCTTTCAATTTTCAAGGTATCACTATCACTTCACTGTCACTACCACTACATTTATAAAAAAATATAATTCTCTGTCGCATTTGTTCGCGATAAACGCAAAAACCACTTTACCGATTTTCATGCTGTTTCACGAATGGATAGAGTGGTTCTCGAGGAAGGTTTTTGTGTAGATAGATAATTTGTCAAGCGGGCGAAGCCGCGGGCGACCGTTAAGTAGTAGGTAACATATAACATATAAAACGGCTCCGGGCCGGGGAGAGACACGTGACGGTGAGAAACTGAGAAATTTATTGAGTTGAGAATACTTTTTGTAAATAGGTGTAATGTCATACTCGTAATTCCACGTAAATACACTCAGTACTGTCATATGGTCAGTACCGCCCGTACCGCCGACCGGGAACATGTCAGTGTGAGTGCTAACGTAAGTGTAGAACAAACTTATAGGTACTGTGAATAAACTGTGGTTACTCATCGCTCACTTGGGGAATGACGCTGCAACTTCGATAATATTCGACATATTATAGGTACCTCCGTACATAACAAACACCACACCTACTGACTAAAGTACAATGTACAACAATTACAGTACTTAGGTATTTGCAATACCTAAGTAACTAGGTATTTAGTTGATGGTTGCGATTGTCGGCACTTGGTGAAACTTATAGTAATACGAGTACATGATAAACAAACACTGAATGGCTTGAAGATATGTTAGACAGTGTAGTAAAATACTTGTATAATAAATATGTAAAGTGTGTAACAACAACCTTCGATAATGCTATAAAGCGAAACCGGTCAGGCTAAATCCTGGATATTAAATAAAAAGTGAAACAGTGAACAGGTGTTTCATATATAACTACATATTATTGTATAATACGTATTATTGTAGTATTCTTAGCTAATACCTAGTCATATAATTGATCTGTCAATCCACGTGACTATGTAGGTACCTAGGTTAGGTTAGGTTGGGACGCGGACGTCAAGCTGGCACTTGTTCCGCCAAACACGGGGCACCCTCGACTTTTCCTCATTTTCCTCCTTCATAAAGTAAGAATCGTTGAATTCGTTCCTGCGGGACGTTCTCGCGAACTATACTTACCTAAATTAGTTAGTAGGTATTAAATTATTTTCTATCTCTACATCAGAAATCCCCTATCATCATTTAGGTACCTAGCTAGTAAACTGTTGTGTATGGCCGTGTCTTGTAAATTGACACCTGTGGATACAGTCACACCTATAAATACAGCATAATGATACTGATCTGACCTCTATACATAGTGGTGCAAAATTGAAGTTTCACATTGGCAATCTACCTACGTCCTACCTAGGTACTTCATTACCGACTTTCGATGTCTTGACCCAGCTGTTGTAATGTAGGGACCTAACGTCCCTCTGACTCGGAACAATGAGCAAGTATTAATGGTAGGGCACGGATGGAGGCTCCACTTGTACCTAGTTACTCGAGCGCCGCCGCCGCCGCCGTGGAGACCTATTAGAATGGGTAGATTAGATGACAGGAAGCAGAAATAGTCTTGTACGTTTCCACTTTTAGTTGTGAGGTTAGAAGCTACAAAGCGTCAAAGTTGAAAAAAAAATCAGGACATTTACTTACTCGAGCGCGTCAGATTAGCATACTGAAGGGTCATCATGATGACCACAAACCACACTGAGGGGTTGATCTGATGATTTTAATATCTCACTTTCAGTTCTAAAAGCTCAATGATTGGCTCAAAAGATCTAAACATACAATATTTAATACATTCTGTTTTTTGGTATTTGTTGTTATAGCGGGAACAGAAATACATCATCTCTGAAAATTTCAACTCTCGTACTATCACGGTTCATGAGGTACGCCTGCAAACGGACGGACGGGCGGACGGACGGGCGGACGGACGGACGGACAGCGAAGTCTCAGTAATAGGATTCCCCTTTTACCCTTTGGGTACGGAACCCTAAAAACTAATGTAGATTACAAAAAAAATGTACAACTAACAAAAAATAGTAACTAGGTAACATTTTTCTGTTTATTTAAAGTCACTCGCGGTATATTCGTTCACGTTACACCTGTTAATCGCACTGCCTTAGCACTTTGCCCTCAAAGCCGGCAAGGCCTGGCAAGGTGAAGTACTTTACAGAATCGCCTGGTATTGGCACAGACTTTTTCTAAGACCTCCTTATTCAAGATCATATCCAAATTTCAGCCTTACAGGATAAAGTTTATTTTACTCCGGGAAAATACCTTTAGCGCTTGGGAACAAATGTTAACCTTCCCTTATAGAATCCTACACGTAAAGAAAAGGCCGTTGACATCTTTGACGGTCCAAATCAAAGAAAATTGTACAAACAATTTTAACATTTTAAATTCAAATTCAATCCACATTTCGGCCCCTGATTCAAGGCCTCAGAGGATCTCAGGCCAAGAAATTAAAACTTGTAGAGAATAAAGTAAGGGAAGGCTACATCAGTGGGGCGGCAAGGCTACTTTTTAGTAGCGACGTGCTGGCTCCTTATTCTGTAGAAACTTTGACGGGCTTGCAGACTAAGCACCCACCATCCGCAGCTGACCTCTCTTTCCCTGATCCTCCGAACAACGATACAGAAAATCTTGAGACTACTGCCAAGGATGTGCGCACAGCTGTTGACTCCTTTCGTTTTGGATCAGCTGGTGGACTTGACGGCCTGACACCACAGCACCTTAAGGATCTGTTGTGTCCGAGCGCTGGGGAAGCTGGTGATGCACTTCTGAGGGAGCTAAGAGCTCTAGTCAACCACATGCTCTCCAGCAATGTGGACAGTGGCATCACAGATATTTTGTATGGGGCCAATTTATGTGCCCTTAACAAGAAGGATGGTGGCATTCGTCCCATTGCCGTAGGTAGCACTTTGCGGCGTTTGGCAGCCAAAATTTGTTGTCGTTTTTATAGTACGGAGCTTACTACAAAATTTCAGCCCTTTCAATTAGGTTTTGGTTCAAAAGGAGGTTGTGAGGCCGCAATCGATGCGCTTGCAACATACCTTGACAGTAGCGAAGATGGAGAGGTCATCTTGAAAGTTGACCTGAAAAACGCCTTCAACTCTGTAAACAGGGACACCTTGCTGACACAGGCCAAATTAGAAACCCCCAAAATATTTAATTTTCTTTGGCAATGCTATAGTCAGCCAACAAAATTAATTTATAAAGACCACCTTTTGAATTCAGCCGTTGGATGTCAGCAAAGTGATCCGTTGGGACCAGTCATCTTCAGTTTGGCCATTAACCCAATAATTCAAAAAATAAAATCCAAATTAAAAAAAGTAAAGACAAGGGGGAAAGTAGAGACAGTTTTACAAGATTTAGCCCTAATAAAGAACGAGTTTCAGTCAATTGGCTTAGAACTAAACCCGAATAAATGTGAGATTTTTATATCTGAAAACACAGATAAATTAACAAGAATCTCCAAATTCAACTGTCTGGCCCCCAACATAAAAGTTTTGGACAAAACTTCTTTACGCCTCCTAGGGTCCCCGATTTTAGAAGATGGCTTTTCCACTTTTATCGAGGAAAAAATTCAAAATTTTGATCAGGTTATTGATAGTCTATGTAATATCAGTATTCATTCAGCTTTCACTATTCTTCGTTTTTGTCTTTTCGTACCCAAATTTACACATGCCCTCCGTTCAGGACAATTTTGGAAAAATGTAGAAATTTTGGGCAGACTAGACAACTTAATACAAAATTCTTTGTGTAAAATTTTAAATGTAAATATTAATGACCGGGCCTGGGTCCAAGCGTCTCTTCCAGTTCGCTTGGGCGGGCTAGGTATTCGTAGAGTCACAGATGTCAGTCTGCCAGCATTTCTGTCGTCGGTCCATAGCACCGAAGAATTAGTCAGGAAAATTTTGTCAAATACACTGATTGATTCCGAGGTGCGATGCAAGACCGATGCCATAAATGCTTGGAGGATGTCTTGCCCCGACACTGACCTGCCCTCACGCCTAGGCTCACAGCGACTGTGGGATACACCGCTCTGTAAATTGAGAATTAATACACTAATTGACACTTCTGTCAATATTTCAGAGCGTGCACGCCTACTAGCTGTTGGAGAATGGGAGTCAGGGTTATGGATCCAGGCGCTCCCATCGCCCAACATCGGTACAATGTTGGACGACACTACCTTCCGCATTGCCACTTGCCTTCGGCTGGGTACACCTTGTGTATCCCCGCATCATTGCACCTGTGGAGTAGCCGTCGATAATCTGGGACACCATGGCCTTTCTTGTAGCAGAAGCGCAGGTCGTATACCTCGGCACGCTATTCTAAACGACATAATTCGTAGGGCTCTTTCCACCGCAGGTCTTCCGGCCGTACGTGAACCAAATGGTTTAGCACGAAGCGATGGAAAGAGACCGGACGGTATGTCGTTGCTACCGTGGAAGATGGGAAGGCCTTTGGTGTGGGACGCTACATGCGTTGACACCTTAGCACCTTCACACCTTCCAAGCACATCCGGATGTGCCGGCGCTGCTGCTGCATCGGCTGAAGGCTTTAAACGGCGTAAATATGCTAACCTAGCAGGTGATTACATATTTGAGCCGTTTGGGGTTGAGACACTGGGGTCATGGGGTCCGAGTGCTCGCCGCCTTTATAGAGACATTACTAAACGCCTAATCGATGCTTCTCAGGACCAGAAGGCTGGCTATTTTCTGGCCCAAAGAATAAGTATCGCCATCCAACGTGGCAACACAGCCAGCATTCTGGGAACCTTCCCAGTCGGCAATGACGCGGAGGATTTTTTAAACGATATTTTGTAATGTAAATATTTTTAGTCTATAATTATGTTTATTTTGTATATTGTAATTCTTATTGTAAATAATTTTTTTTTTTACTCCCTAAATTGTGCACCTGACAGGTACATGTCCCTACCGTAATCGCCTGGCAATGTTTTTTTTTTCAATATTTACAATGTATAAAGTAGATTATATAAAAATGTTAAGCTTACAGGAAGTGCTTACTTAAGTATAAGTGCTGACAAACTCCAGGACTGACGCGATGACGCCTGCCAGGTTGCCTGGTTTTTGCCTTTAGGGTGTAAAAAACATAATTCTCCAAATTTCTAGCCTTACAAGACGACCGTTATTCCAAGGGTTCAGTAGCTCTCAAGCTATAACTATGCTAGAGCCTCCATCCGTGCCCTACCATCCTACCATAAATGGTACTAATTGTTTGCAGTCGACCATGTGTACATGCTGGAACATGTCCTGATACGACTCATTGCGATACGATTTATTAATAACAAGATCGATAAGTGAGCAGTATATTGCAGAACTCGCCATTTAGGACTTCATTTGACATCACTGACATCACGCTCAAACTCAACGTGATGACCGTTACGTACGATACGACCACAGACGATGATGGCATTAAACTACAAGCATCTACGTAAACGACAGAGAGCCATGTACGTATGTCAGCAGCACCGAGCAAATCAGAATATCAATGATATGAGAGTAGTAGTTATTAAGTAGTCTGACAGCGGCACAGATACCAGACTCCGGCTGGTGGACTGGGTGCCGGGTGCAGCAGTGGGCGCGCTCCCGGAAATTGACTTAAACCTGATTTTGGATCATAAAAGGCAAGTTCGCTGAGCAGCGGGGAACCGGGGTGCCGCCGGAGTGACGCGACGCGGTGAAGAGAGGCTGCACAAAACACTTTCAAGTTCTATCTGTAACCGCAGTACGATGTATGAACAAAGGTAAACATTAGATATGTTCACATCTAATACGGCAATAATACGCGTAGGTAAGTATTACTCACGAATGCAATGTGGTGCAGTGTGAGTTGATAACGGATTGCTACAATATTGTATTAAAACGATGCGTGTTATAAGCATTGAAATTTATTGCGTAATACATATTTTAAAACAAAGTCCCCCGCATCGTCTGTCAGTCTGTTTGCGATAAACTCAAAAACTACTGCACCCATTTTCATGCCGCCTTCACAGTAGTAAAAGCAGAAGTCTATCCATTAGGATAGAGTGGTTCTCGAAGTATATTGTCACATAAAAACTACAATAGATATACCTACCTACCATTAAAAAGGGTACAGGTCGTCTGGCATCGCCCGCCGAATAGCAACCTCAATGATGGCAACAAACGAACGTTAATGGTGGAGGAGCTCGTAGCTCGGGCTCGGTCCTCGGTCCCTACCTAGCCCAGTCAACGAGTAGTAGGTAAATAAGTAGTAAATACAACGGAATACAAGATCATCCGCCCGCAAATAGAATTCTCTGCAAACGGGACCACTACACTGACAGAACTGAGAAAGCTTTAGCAAGGAACAAGGGAGTGACTACATAATATTATAGGACCGCAGAACAGACTACTCCTCACCCCTCTCAAGTAGACGATGCGTACGTACTTCGACGTACGATGCGTACTACTGGAAGAGCAGAGGAAATAAAATGATGGAGGGGTTTTTTGAAGTGAGCCGGTAACTTGGAACTTTCCGGAACTCCCTAGAATCAACACCGCATGGTTATGTTCAGATAGCCAACGGTAAGTCGCAGACGAAGGGCGCAGATTATGCCTTACAGTACGAATATTGTAGGTATTGTGTATTTTCGGCTTAGAGTGTTTCCCGTTTCATACCAATAAAGTTCGGACCATTGGTATGAATCGCGGTGGACGATTTTTGAAGTGGGTGTTTCACCCCAGGGTGAAACACCCAGTCTTTTTTTGGACTTTCGCATTCGAACCACTGGTATAAACGTGGAAGTACTGTTTTTGAGTTCCCGATTCGGACCAGTGTTATTTTACCACAACTGAACAGTCTTACAGGAAAGTGTTATTACACCAATTCATTTTTATTTACTTAGATGTAAACAAGAGCTTAATAGTAGATCACCGTGCTATGCTATCACTATCGCTATGGGGATCCAAACTATGGTTTTTGCTTCGATGCAATATTAAAATAATAATTGTGTGGATACTATATATTAGGTAATATATAATTATATAAATAATACAATAAACTCAACTCCATCCATTCTCACATTAAACAGGGCTTATATATGATTGGTTACTATATTACCTATATTGAATAAGATATAAATAAATAAATATGGTTAGAACACTCGACCTCAACGCCATCTAGTTTGAAATTTAGCAGAGCTTGAACTATGATAAGTACTATGATGAAAAAATATTTATGAACTTAGTGTTTAATTTATATACAAAACAACAAAACTCCGGAGTTAAAACTTAATTCCGCTATAACATGATGTATATTATAATCATTATTTAAACCACGTACCCTAAAATCGATCCAAAATGCTCAGGTAAACGCTAATTCGTTTCTTCAAAAATAAGCCAATAGGAGAACAGCTTGGCTTTTTACGTGCTTGCTTGTGATTGATAGACGATTACAATGACATCGTCGTTTCTATGCAGTTTTTCAGTTCCAAGACGAGAGTTGTGTGCGTGAATTGTGTTTTTTGGTAAGTAGATTTTAATATTTTATTTTGGTTTTAATTTTTATTAGTTTCTTTAAGATATTATGTCCATTACATAATATTGATTTATTAAATTTTAAATAACTATAATATATATAAATATGTACATATAAAAAAAAACTGAACGGCTCTTAGTTATTCGACAACAATGTAATTCAATCATCAAATATATTAAACTACACTGTTTTCGAATTTGACTAAGATCCCTTCAGTTGTTTTTGTATCGGACTTTATATATAAAATATATACTTAATAATATATAAAATATAATAAAATATATAAAAATATATAAATGAATAGACGAATAGATCGAACGATTGAGGAATTATTAGCTGGCCAAATATGTATAGGTAATTGTCTGGAAAAATTACGGACATAATTTACCTTCGAAACATAATAATAAGTAAGCACATATAATTAAAATAAAACAAATGGCTGTTGTTGATTTTGTAATGATTATTTTAGTCTCTTAAGTTATAATTAGAGTAAAATAATTAACAAATAGCCTAATCTGTGATCATTATTTTTAATTAACATTTAATTTAAGTGAATAAGACTGACCTGTGATATACAAATGATTTAGTTATTTTTTTAGTTTGTTATAAGGGTAATCAACCCTCAGTCTGTGATTTGATTAATAGTTAAAATGTTTTGTATGAATATTTCACTCAATCTATGATTTTATTAGCTGTTGAGTTAGACTAATCTGGAATCTATAAATCTTTTAGTTATTTTTTTTATTAGAGCATTATTAAACCTTAGTCTTTGATTTTATTTATAGTTAAGATGTTTTAAAAAACTATTGCAACTCAATCTGTGATATTTATTAGCTGTAAGTGAATTTGTTAGTTTAATATCGATATTTTATTTTAAATATTTTATATTTACCTATATTTATACTTTTAAATATTATAATATCATTAAAATCTTTTTTTCTTCCCGACAGTATTAAATAAGTAAATAAAATAATCAAAAAAGTAGTAATGGTCCGAATCGAGAACTCAAAAACAGTACTTCCACGTTCATACTAGTGGTTCGAATGCGGAAGTCCAAAAAAAGACTCAAAAATCGTCCACCGCGATTCATACCAATGGTCCGAACTTTATTGGTATGAAACGGGAAACACTCCCGGCTTGTATTCACGTTCGTAGCTCTCTGGCGATGTAAACTGGTACACTACGCGGAAAACCAATTATCAGAGAAGTTAATACAGTCCACGATTCTTCGCTTGACGTAAGCAGTAATTTAGGGATCAAAGATCAACGATCAACCCATCAAGGTCAGTATTGATTAGCTACAGGCAGGCTATAGGCGGAGCGGCACGACGCTCTGTGCGGTATCGAACAAACATCTTGTGCCTCGGGGTCTCGACTGGCTGGGTGCATTACATTTTGTGACTTCATCACACCGACATCACGTACGCGAGCATTCGCCGAGTTAGTGGTAATTCAATTAGGATATAGAGAAAGTTGGATCTGTAGATGAAGCTCATTGTATGTTATGAGCCAACTCAGTAGATGTGTAAGTTTCACAACTAGGGTGCGATGTTTACGACTTCCAAGCCGAGTTTACTCATGCACATGCACATACACCATACAATATGACCAGAATCTGATAGGTATTAGACGGAGATATAATGTAGGTAAGTAGTAATGGACTTGACTTAGACCTAGATACATTAAACTACCTAATATATACCATCAGTAGCAGTATTCATGTAGTAGGTATGGTAGATTTCCCTTGGGCCAAGGCTAAAAAGGGCTTTTGTGGCTAGGGACAAGGGCCCTTTTGAGAGCTTAAACGATGATTCTCGAGTTCGACGAGTTCTCGTTACGACGGCGCGGGCGGTCGTTCGTGTACTCAAGGACAACTTGAGCTGTCTTGTCTTAACTTCTCTCTATTAAGTAGGTAGGATAGTAGGTTGACTACAAAGATAAGGGGTGAGCGCGACTGGGCTCTGTTCACAGCGCGTGCTAGTGAGCGAGCTCGGTCCGTGAAGAGCAAAACAATCCGCATACGGGCGGTTACAATATGGTCACGTGTAGGTACTGGGTCTACAATGTACAAGTACCTACCAGGAATCGCCTGTATATACAGGCGATTCATTGTACTGTTTTGTTTACCTATACGAGCTATGCGACAGAGTGTTGTAAAAGAACTGAGTCTTTATAGTCCTAATATTGAGACTCGAATCTATTTTTGAAGACTCAAGTCAAAAAAGAATAAATAAAAGCACAAGCCTCTCTGATTTTTTTGTCTTCTTAAAATAGACTCCCAGTCTTGCCAAAGAGAACTGGAGACTGAGTCTTTTAAAACAGCTCACTCTTTACAAAAGAGCTCAAGACTAAGTCCTTTAAATAAAAACTTAGCTTTCCTAAAAAGAACTAGCCACTTGAGTCCTTTTAAAAAAGGACTGTCTTACGAAAAGAACTCGCGACTGAGTCATTTCTTTCAAAGAGTACTGAACTGAGCATTTGCTACCGATTCGCAACGTAGATCTGGATAGCTACAACAATATCAAGATTCAAGACGGTACGACGTGAATTGCTGTGGAGAAGTCATATCCACCAACTTCAGTTATTAAATGTTCCTTACTGATTTGTATTGCCAGGCATGTATGGAACCCTTTTTTTTTCAATTCCGCGAGACCGCGGCCACTCCCGTGTCCATTGCTGCGGGTGTCTCTGGTGACACTAAGGTATTTCCAGTGGCGCCCGGTGGACTTTGGCCACGCACGTGGCCTCTTCGGGGGTTTGGTCGCAATGAAAATCCCGTGTCGTAGGGGTTGGGTTTTATCCGGCGTCGGTGAGTGAATCTGGTACCTTGCCCCACAGCACGCAACCCTTCTAGCCTGCTTCTGTAAGGACGGCTGGTAGCTATCCTGCCGTCCTCAGGCCCCGACCATAGAGGTCGATGGTCCTGGACGTAGACGAGCCTGCGGCGGCCTGGCCGCTGGCTGCGGAACTCAGCGGGAAGGGTACGCTCCCTCTTCCTCTCGGCCGCCTACTTTGCGAGCATGACTTGCTCGCAGAAGGACACGGCCGCGTTCCACCTACTCGCGCTGGAGACCATGGCTTGGAGCATGGTTTCCAGCGAGAGGATATCCACGCCCAGACCCACTACGAGGTCCCGGCGCTGACTCGCCCACGCTGTGCACTCCACCAATGTGTGGAGTGCGGTGTCGTCGTCGGAAACTTCGCAGTGTTGACACCGGGGTGTGAACTCACGATGGATGCGAAACAGATAGCTACCGAAGCATCCATGCCAGGTAACGATCTGCGTCGCACGATACGTGAGGTCACCATGCCGATTGCGACATGTAGCTGCCAGGTATTAGAACGTAAGTTTTGTTTGGTTGGCTGCCACCAACTACCGCTGTACTATATTACTTCACCCTTTACTACTTTATGGTAATTGAAAGCCAATATTACAATTGATACAGGAAGGATTCCTAAGATGTTTGTTCTGTCACGGTGTGGTGTGTGCTTTGTAAATTCCACAAATACAGCACAGTAAGCTTTACTATTTAGTTAATAAGTCACCGTATTCGGTAGGTAAGTACGAGACGACGATCTGCGCTGTGTCACGCCGCTTAGTGACGACGGCGGCGGCGAGTAGTTTATTGATTGCTGTTTTTAAGTTGCAATGCGCTATCACTTGCGGTTTACTTAGGACGACTTAGGTACATCATTCATCAAAACAATTAAAATTAATTAAAAATTAAAATTAAAAATTAAAATTAAAAATTAATTAAAAAAAATTAATAAAACACCATACTATACCTACTACATGACACTCAAAGAAAGTTGTCACAAAACCTACCTACGAGACACGAGTATACCTACTGAAATGTTAGTTTTCCTCGAGTTAATCATGAATGGGTTTATTTATGAAACATCAGTGGAGAAAGAGCTGTGGTTGAGGTGTCGACATCGGAACCTTTGTATTGTCCAGCATTTGTGTCGTATTTAGATAAGCGTTATTAGCGTAGCACTAACAAGTACCTGCTAGGAGTACCAGGAGTACCGGGTATGTAGTTTTATACAATGCCAAGTCAGTAAGAAGTAATCAATATAATTGGCAATTACAGTTAATAACCGCAATGATGTTCTGTCGTAGCTGGTCCTAGTAAATATTATTGTCTTGAAAAACCACTGTGACAAGTAGAAGTACCTAGGTACCTAGGAGTATATCGGTTGAATGAATTATATGCTAATGAGCTTTAGGTATGCCTCGGACACAGTTTCTGCTGATCAGTTAAAGCCTCCGTACGGAAACAATATTTTTAATAATCATGTTATTTTACCGCACACAATCAACGCAAATCTAGCTCAGCTCTTCTACTCTATTGTCAGTAAGGAGTCGAGAGCTTTGTTTTTGACTTGAGTTTTGCTTAGAGCAATGACGTGCCTTCCGAAAGATCCAGCTATGTATTTCTACACCCTAGAATGAACCTAGATATGGGTCTCGTCTCCCCCACTTGTATGAACCTACTACCTACTGCATAGGAACTAGTGGGCTAAGGCTATTCACACAAACATTAAGTATGACAAGACCAGTAGTAATAATACGAGTATGTACTAACTACATAATATCACCGATAGTAATATGCAGTTCTCCTTACAACTTATAACAGTTATCTACCACACACTCATTCACTATTCAACTGTTGCGTAAAGCTACAAGAATGCCAATGACTCAAAAATACGGTACTAACCCGTTTACTAATAATATCCACCAGAGCCCCTTAGTTAAAATGGCTCGATTACTTCATAACGATTTTAAGCAGGATAATTTGCAAATGCTATGGAAGTATGAACCATTCAGTCATAGTAGAAACAGATAATAGAATCAGTGATACAAAACAAGAAACTGACACGGACAGGGATGCAGGTAGGCCGTGGCCGTAGGTAGGTAGCCGAACAGCAAGGCAACTGCGTCGATGTGGATTGAAATTGAACGTTCCAATTTAACCGAAACAACGTCGATGAGCTTTTTTCTCTCGTCAATCATTTCGTCGTACGAGACGAATACGAGCCATATGCACATGTAGCATGTAGGCAGGGCACATGGCCCGGCCACGGCTCTGCTCACTGCTCAGTGCAGGGGAGGGTCGAGTTGGGACGAGCGAGGAGCGAGGAGCGAGGGGCGACTCAGCTAGTAGCCTAGTAATCTCGTATTGGGTTGTGTTTACATTTTATTAACTCGCATTCTTTGTGCCAAGATGCAACATAACCGGTTGTGTCATAGCGGTCCTATTCCTCTCTGCTGAGTTAGTAAACATGAATAATTATTAAATAGTTACGTAGTGGTACCTAGTTGATGGCAAACACTTTTCTAGTAGGACTGGAGCAATATTTCTTTTATAAAAATGTTAAGTAGGTAGGCATGTTTACGATTTTAGCTTGCTTGCATATTAACAAATTATTAACTTAACATCTAAGTTAAGTTAATGTATTAATAATATGTCTAAAAGGAAGAGTGCCTTGCTATCCTATAGTGTACAAGTACAACAGGTAGCTAATAAATAATTAGGGTATAATCTTGTCGTCTTATTAATTAAATTTCATTCATGAGACAAAAAGTGTCGATAGATATAGATACTGACCGCGAATGCGATGTTGATAAAGATGAATATCTTCTCAGCGGTGCAGAGTCCCCTGGCGCAGCCCATGGTGGTGTAGTCAGTGTGGGGGGCAGGCGAGGCAGGCCCGAGCATCAACTGTCGGCGGTGTTCACGTGGAGCGTGTCTCAAGTGAGCTCGTCTGTCACTACACTACAAGTTCACTACGGCATGTCGGGCAGGTGGCGGTGGAGCGCTACACACACGTACTCGCAGACCCGCCTCGCGTAAGGCACTGACTGACTTGACTCGCTCGGAGCGGTGGCGCGCGGACGGGGACGCAGGCACGCAGCCGTGTACGAGTCGAGTCATCTGTCCGACCGAACGACGCGACCCCTTGCTTTGCTCTCGGCTCAGGCCAGGCACTCGGGCGACAGCCGGGTGCGGGTGGTGCATGCGAGCCGCACCGCCTCGCCAGCTCCGGAAATCTAACACCGACTTGTAAAGTGTATTATCAATATTATCAATAGACTTGAATGATACCTATCTAAAACCGGTAGAAACTTACTTGCATAAAAAATGCATTTTTTAAATTTTCTTCTGTTTGGTTGTTCCGGCTAATCTATAAAATGACTTAATTGAATGCACTTATTTACCACCGTTCACCTGCTGAGACCACCTGGGTGGACCGTGGGAAGTTTTTTTTTACAACGGACCACCTTGGAGGAAAATCCCAAAAAAAAATGTTTTCATTTCAGAATAGAATAGAATATTTATTTATTTGCATAGAATGTAAGCAGATAATTACAAAGAGATGGTAAATACAGTTATTGTTTCCATATAGGTACCTACATTCTGCCGTTTGGAATACAAATAAATACGAGTATAAATTCATGATGTCATGACGTCATGTAACATTACAATCTTAAAGTCAAACTTAAAGTTTTGCGAAGTCTACTGTATGACGAGAGGGCGACCGCTAGTAGGAGTAATCTTAGGCTGCCTACCTTTTATACCAGGTAGGTATTTATATGTTCCCGTGAGACGTGGGAATTGGGTAGGTACCTCCCTACTAGAAAATTATAACCCGCAGGCGAAGCCGTAGGCATCAGTTAGTTACAAATAAGTAAATATTTTCCAGTAGGTATCATACTCTCAAAAGCAGGTTACTCAAGTTCATTAGTCATTAAGTATACTAATCAGCAAAAACTATGTAAGATTATTATAGAAGATACCTACTTACCTATTTTTATGTATTATTACGTGATACCTGTATAATTGCGTATCCTCGCGAGTCAGTCATTGTGTAACTTTGCCGTTCCTAGGCGTTATAACGGCAAGTTTGTGAAGCTCGAGTCTCGAGCCGTCTTCCTCACACGTCGTCAGGGAACGCCACAAGCTCTTCGTGACTATTCTGTCCAGCGCGGTGCGCAAATATCTTGGTAGGCACAGCTAGAGATGGGTAGATTAGCTTATCGAACAGCGTTGTGGCTTTTATATGAAAAACACAAACTGATGCACAAGAAACTTAATGCGTGTGTACACAAGAGTTGAATGTGTGATTTAATTAAGTGGTTAGGTACTCGTATATCTAGGTACTTGTCGTACCTATCTATCAATATCTACAACGGAGCGTCTTAACATAAGTATGTTCTTCATCTCGTAAGTCGAATGTCGCCTAATTGAATGTCGACAGATCGTGGCCTAGTTGTCGATTGATTACTTTAATGGTTGATCATTAGCGGCAATATTAGTCGGTCAGCGAGGGCACGGGCACACACTATAGTAGGAGTACCTCTCCGAGACATTCGGCCGGCCACATCGACAATTACTTCCACTCTTAGCAATAAATGAATGACAATTACTTACCGTTCATGAGTGGCCGGCCAACGAACGTAGGAAACAAATCCACTTAAATCATTCTACCGCGGAACTGTTGCGTGGACTATCTACATCGGCTATGGGCGAGGATACTCTATAACACACTATCGATTCGCTGGCATTATAATAATTATAATAAATATAACTTGAACGGTTAACACCTGAACGATGTGTAATGTGTATAGATAGGTACATAGCCTCTTAGTGCCGCCCTAGGTAGGTACCTATCCTTGCTTTAAACATGATGCTTTTAGGGTTACCTATTTTGCTAATGTACGGAGGCACCCATTACCGCAAATTGGTACATGTTTGTTTGCCTGCATGTTTGTTTGTCATCCATCCACATCACCGGGTTGACGAGACTGCGACTTGATGCGTAACTACCTACATACTCGTAGTTATCTAACGTCGCAGCTCGCAGCAGACGGCGACATGCGGCCTTTTGTATCACTAATTGAACGAGTTCATTCCTAATACATTCTGACCCCATTTCTTTATTTGTTGGACAGTTGTGTAAGATCGTATTAGGAATGGCGGAGTAAGGGAACATCGCAACTATGATCACAGAAGGATGTTTGGGTGTGCTTCAAGCTGTAATCATTTGAAATCTCAATGAAATCGAATATTGACAACGCTAAAAAGTCATGAAATAGTCATAAATAGTCATACATGTAAAAAAAATAGTCGCATTATAGTTTCGGCGTTATAGCTATAAGTTAGTGAGTATTATACGAGGGTGGATTGAAAAGTAGTCGGCCTAACACTGATCCATTTAGTTCTAAAACTCAAATCTACCCACATTATTTAGTTCACTTCAGACCTGTTAATTGTGTGAAGTTTGAAACGTGTGCGATAATTATGTAGTTTTAATTTTATAAATATATTAACAAAGCAATCTGACATCATTTCCGCAAATGGAGCAAATCGAGCAGCGTGCCGTCATTAAGTACCTCCATAAGAAGGGGCTGTCATCAAAAGCCATCCATGATGATATGGTCAGTACATTAGGGGATTGCGCTCTTTCATATTCATCCGTCAAAAAATGGATAGCAGAATTCAAGCGTGGTAGAATGTGAAAGACGAACCCCGCTCTGGAAGGCCTTCGACGTCCACTACTAACGAAAATGTTAAAGAAATACTCGACTTAATTATGGGAGACCGCAGATTGAAAATTAGAGAGATAGCCGAGATTATAGGCATCTCTTGTGAACGTACTCAAAACATAATAGTCAACGTGTTGGGTATCCACAAGGTGTCTGCGAGGTGGGTTCCGCGACTGCTTTCAGTTGAGCAAAAAAGGATGCGATTGACTATTGCACGCGACTGTTTGGAGTTATTTGAAGCTGATGAATGTGATTTTTTTAATCGTTTTGTTACTATGAACGAAACATGGGTTCATTACTGTACACCGGAAACAAAACAACAATCAAAACAGTGGAAAAGACCTAGTTCACCACCCCCCAAAAAGGCTAAGTCGATTTTGTCGGCAAGTAAGATGATGGCTTCATTATTCTGGGACTCGAACACGTCCACGAAGTTGGCCCCCCACTTATCGATTACAAACATTTTGAAAGTTGTTCTGGGTTGTTCTAGGTTTGTGCTACTTTGTTCCAAAACATTATAGAGCTAAGACTGAAATTTTCAAAAAAAAACCATAAAAGCTAATTTCTGAGCTGGCCCCCCACTTTTAAGATATCACGATTCTGGTGGTTGTTCTGGGTTGTGCTAGGTTTGTTCTATATTGTTCCAAAATATGAATTTTCGCAATTATCGCAAATAATAATTTTTTAACTGGCACCCCACTTTTAAGATATCACGACACAACCCAGAACAACTACCAGAATCGTTATATCTTAAAAGTGGGGTGCCAGTTAAAAAATTATGATTTGCGATAATTGCGAAAATAATTCGTTTTCGGGCGCGATATTTTGGAACAATATAGAACAAACCTAGCACAACCCAGAACAACCGCCAGAATCGTGATATCTTAAAAGTGGGGGGCCAGCTCAGAAATTAGCTTTTATGGATTTTCTCTGAAAATTTCAGTCTTAGCTCTATAATGTTTTGGAACAAAGTAGCACAAACCTAGAACAACCCAGAACAACTTTCAAAATGTTTGTAATCGATAAGTGGGGGGCCAACTTCGTGGACGTGACTCGAAAGGTGTGAGTATGGTTGGTTATCTTGAAAGGGGTCAAACTATAAACTCTGATTATTACTGCACCTTACTACGTCGTTTACGTGAGGAAATAAAAGAAAAACGTCCAGGAATGATCAGAAGAAAAGTCCTGTTTCATCAAGATAACGCTCGTGTTCACATGTCTGTCCAATCAATGGCAGAAATTCACAACTGTGGCTTTGAACTGTTACCGCATCCACCTTATTCACCTGATCTGGCGCCGTCAGACTTTTTTCTGTTCCTTAACATAAAAAAGCACTTGGGAAGTCAAAGATTTTTGACAAATGACGAGGTCAAAGCAGCAGTAGATGCATATTTTGACTCTAAGGAAGAATATTTTTTTTACAACGGGCTAAATGCTTGGAAGGGAAGAAGGCAAAAGTGCATTGAACTTGATGGTGATTACGTTGAAAAATAAAAATATATTTCATTTATTATGTATTTATTTTCTTGGTTAGGCCGATTACTTTTCAATCCACCCTCGTAGCTTGAACGTCAAGCTGTAATCCTCATTTCTGGTGCAAGTAAACTGTAAAGCCTATCGAATTGGTTTAGGTTCCAAAAAATAGTCATGAAATAGTCATAACGACATGTCAAATCTCAGAAATAGTCCATAAAAGATAATATAAAGGTAACCTGGTGAGGATTTGTTTCATTGGTATAATCACAACATCTATTGAAATTTTCTACAAACAAACTGAATGAACTAATCCAACACCAACAGATATTGAACTAACTATGATAATTGTGATCAAAACTAATTGCTGCGATATAAACATATATGTACTGAGATTTAAACAAGTTATTTACAGTATGTGCAAGCTTTCGATTGTAATAAATAAGGATACAAATTATAAATGTTTGTTTTTTTTTGTTTAAATTATAACAGATGGCATGGAAAACGTCTAATTGGAAGTAGTATTGTACATATACTAGGTATGCAATACATGCATATGCTACTAATTGCATTTGAGCGGAGCAAATTTTCTTAATTTTTTTATGCTCTATTTTCATGATTTCAGAGATATGCATTCCGGGGTAAGATGTCGACCAGCATGCCAAATTTGGTCAAAATCGGTCGAGCCGTTTCGGAGGAGTTGGCACAAACGATTTACACTTGTCGTCTAAGATACGCTACGCTTAGCTCCGCTCAATTAAGCGGAATATTTCACAATAATATCATATGAAGTTACAAATTTTGTACACGACTGTACTCCATAGAAATGTAGGAAAAACAAAAACTTTATATTTTCAAATTAAATCAGCTCAAATTTATTGTCGCTTCATACGACTATTTCATGACTATTTTTTGGCACAAACTTTAAACCGAAAGGCACTTTAAACCGCAGGCGTTCCGGAGACATTTGAACTTTTCCAATGTTCAAGCCCTAATCCTCAGCAGCAGGGTACCTTTATATCTCTGAAATCTTTTATGGACTATTTCTGACATTTGGCATGTCGCGTCGTTGCGGTGACTTTACCAAACATCACAACCGTACTCGCACCATTGAGGTATAATGTAGGTACTACGCGTATTGAGGTATAATGTTCGCGCGTTCCGGAATGCGCTCGGGATCGGGACAGACTGAGTTAGAGCGCGCGGACTCTAACTCGTGTTACAATCAATTTTAGTTGAGGCGTCTTCTCTAGTACATAGTACATTATACCTCAATGACTCGCACACGCTGTCTTGTAATAAACTAAAGAAGTTCACTGCAAATTTAATTGAAATGATTTTGGTTATAAATCCTAAACAGGGAACCCGGAAGATTTAGTTCATATTTGGTTCGCCAGTGACGCCGCCCGTCTGATGGAAAGCCGGGGCCTCGGGGTAACAACAGTAACTAGCGAATTGAGGGCCACTCTCATAGTAACTACTCAATAATATTTAAGTGGCCCTCGTTTTGACGACTCAGTGACGTGTCAGGGAGCGGGCTGAGTTAAATAATATACTGGTTACAATATAGACAATTAGACATTTATTAGTGTTCACAAACATTTAGGTACTTGTAGTAGAGATTAGTGGAGAAGGTGGCCAGTCCGTGGTGGCCACCAAGTGGTGGACAGTGGCCACTACAGCTGTACACACACACACACGCACACACCTCTCCTCTGCTAACACTTTCATAGATTCGAGACTCGTGGGTCAATTCTTTAGTTACCCATTAGGGTATATCTACAAATTGAATTTGTAGCAAGTTGCGAGGTAGATCATATGATTTCTTAACGCAGCCAGTTGTTAGTGTGGAGAGAGGTGTGGGGTGTGGCAGTCCCGACTCCCGGGCGCGGGGCGCGGGGCGAGTAGTTACACATACAATATATATCAAAGTTAAACATAAACACAAGTACTTTCAGAACACAAGCATCAGACGCCGCGCGCCGCCAGAGAGCGCTGCTCTCTATCGCACTGTACATACATTCTAGCTTTGTACTTTACAACACTCCAACATCCGTTTAAACATATATGTAGATACGTTCGAGTACAAAATCAATACAAAACAACGCCATTCTTCAGTCTTAAATAATGCATCAGTACATCTGTTAAAATTTAGGTTTTTTTTTTAAACTGCGGCCTGGGGCCTCGGCCGCACCTACGTCCATTGCCGAGTGCCTCCGGTAGACGCTGAAAGAATTCCCAGTGGCAGCCGGCGGACCTTGGCCACTTATGTGGCCACTGCGTGGTGGTCGGGTGTTATCCCGCATCTTTAGGGTCGGGTTTTATCCCGCGTCGGTGAGTGAAGGTGTGCATGGGCTGACCCCACATCACGCAGCCCTTCTAGCCTGCTTCTGTAAGGACGGCGGGTTGCTAATCCATCGTCCTCAGGCCTCGATCATGGAGGTCGATGGTCCTGGGCGTAGTCACGTCACACTTCGGAACTCAGCGGGGAGGGTACGCTCCCTCACCCTACCGGCCGCCTCCTTCACGAGCATTACCTGCTCGCAGAAGGAAACGGCCGCGTTCCACTGGCTCCCGCTAGAGACCATGGCTCGTAGCATGGTCTCCAGCGAGAGCTTATCTACGCCCAGGCCCACAACGAGGTCTGACTGTTAAAATATGGGTAGCAGCAATGTTGCAATATCGGAAAGTCTTAAATAGTTTAACTAATATGTACTTACTCATACAGTTAGCTGCTGTTATCAGCGAATAGTTACTCGGTTTGGGGAAAAACAAAACAAATAAGTCTGATGTTACAACAAGTAACAGACTACTAGAAAAATAATCCGACTTCAAATACCGGACGGGGACTGAACATTGTCGGAACAACATGGGGAGACTAGAGGTGGTGTGGAAGCACTCCCACACCACCACCAACTTTCTATAACAAAGAACATTAGAAGCGGTTCACACACCCAGTCGTAAGTTATGAGAGAGGTAACTAACATTAAACAAAATTAGTTGAATTGAGGGCCTCCTTTTTTGAATCAGTTAAAAAGGAGGAGGTTCTGAATTCCGACTGTATGTTTATTGTATGTATGTTTGCTACCTCATACCTTATGACTGTGCGAACCGCATTGAATGATCTTTGTTATTAGAAAGCTGGAGCTTCCGGAGTGCTCCCATTTCTAGTTTGTCCAGTTCTGAAAAGTTGAAGTCTGTTCTTATTTGCTAAAATGATTGTGTTTTACAATGACTAATAATGGTAACATTCGAGTCGGTCGAGTCTTCACGTCGATGCCAAATGTACGAGTTTAGGAGACGAGCCTCTACTCGTCGGTGGGTGTCGGTGGGTGTCGGTGGGTGTCGGTGGGTGTCGGTACAGCTTACTTACATCTACAAACGATTAGTTGAACAAATAACGTATTAATATTGGTTCATACAAAATTATAAAATAAATATTTGTACTTGGTTATAACTTAACTAACAAAAGAAATTAAATCAGTCTCAATATAAAGTCTTATAAGATGAGTATCGACGGTGGCGCCAGCGGCGGGCGGTGGTACTACACGTACAGTACGACACAAACTAACACCCGAATACATAACTATTAGTATAAAATATTATACTCCACGAAGGTAACTGGCAGATGTACCGGAGAGTGTGGTCCGGGCGGTCCGGGCGGTACAGTATTATGTAGAGAGCTAATAACAAACACAACTTACAACTAACACACATTTGGTTAAGCTCTACCATTACAACTACGTCGCCGTCGTCCTGTCGACCGAGGTTAGGTACGACGACAGGGGAACGGTGTCCCGTTATGTACCCTTTTGAACTATTCCAGACTACCAAGTCACCATGGTCGGAGAGAACGAATGCCGGCAGAGATGGGACATTCCACTCGCCCGGGCTTTATGAAAGGTACGAGAGATCCGGGTTTACACTCTGATCACTAAGCTCGCTGCACTCGATCAGTTTAGCAATTTCAAGGGGCTCCTCTCCTGGAACGCGGGGAAACAATACTTTTCAACCGATAAACTGATAGAGTGCAGCGGACACACAGTGATGGTGCCTAGGCCTTGTGTGCGTGTGGCGGACGCGCGTGCAGCCACAGCGCCAGCAGCAGGGGCAGCGTCAGCGCCTGCGCCACCAGCAACGCCGCGCCCAGCGCCAGCGGGGCGCGCGCCATGCGAGCGAGGGCGGCCAGCACGCGCGGGGCACACGCGGCCCCATGCAGCCCCGCGCCCACGCCGCCCGGCCCCACGCGCCGCACCGCCTCGCATTCCGGCCCTGCGCGGGCGCAGCACGACCCCGGGACCCAGTAGTGCGTGGCGGCGGCGCCCAGCGACAGGTCCAGCTCCTCCGCCCCCTCGCCGCCCTGCCACGCCGCGTGCCGCCAGTCGCGGGGACCCTCCGCGCCGCAACACTCCAGCTGGGAAGGTGAACGCCGTCAGACCGTGCAACTAACCTCTATTGTTTATATTGACTGGGCGAAACTAACAATTGAGCTCTCGGCAGATGTAAAAGAAAATCATGGGATCAGGTCGCTCGAGCCGACGCTGATATATTGGACTGTGTAAATAATATTTTATTTCAAAGTACATACATAGAAAACACTCAAACTTCAAAACACTGACGTTAGTGGATCACAAAAACATTTGATTCAGACCCAGGAATTGAACCCGGGACTCCGTCGGCGTCGAAGGCACCACCGACCACGCCACCGAACCAATCGGATGAAAAAGTTTTGTTGTGTTGCACAAACTAGTGTCACACTGGGATTCCTGCGGTTTTTATTAGAGTGACATGAAGGAGAATCTTTATGTTCCCCAAATATTCATTTTTCAGGTTCAAAATCGGATGACAATAATGGAACTAGGACAGTGATGGGTAGGTGGACACTAACCCCCTGCTGCACGACGTCAAGCAGGTGCGTGCGCGAGGGTACCACGCCGTACTCCGCGCGCACCGCGTGCGCCAGCGAGTCCCGTAGCGCGCGCTCCAGGCGAGGCCCATGCGCCGCGCCCCACCACGCCGCGCCACCTTCCGCCAGCGCGCTCAGCAGCAGCAGCGCCAGCGCCGCCGCCAGCAGCGCGCCAGAGCCCCGCGCCACGCCCACCAGCGCCGCCAGCGCGCCCAGTGCCAGAGCGCCGCCCCACGCGCCTAGCGCCGCCAGCCCAGCCAGCGCCGCGCGTCCCGCCTCGGCGTCCGTCGAGGCGCCGCGCGCGTCCCACAGCGCCCACGCCGCCAGCCCGCACGCCGCACTGCCGACGCACTGCATCACAACACGCACGACACACGATATGTAAATGATGATTAGCCGACATTGTATGTATAAGTACTGTAACCCTTGCCCTTGCCCGGCTCCCTCTACTTACTATAGCGTAGGTAGTTACAAACTGAGCACCTGCGGTTTAGATGCACGATCCCCGACGATAGAAAGCTGACCTTTATCTGCAACCCGGTTAGAATGTAGTGGGCGACCAAGTTGCACTTGTACACGTAGTAGGTTCAGGGATTATTGTTGATGAAATTGTGTGTGAGTTACATATAAATATTAGGTATATGTTGTCGAGTATGTATGTATGCTATAAATGCTATTGTTTGTATGGAGTATGTTCTTACCAAAAATATAATATTAAAAATGATCACCAGGCACTTAATCAACGAGTAGCACCGAGACATTCCCATGATTCCACACACACTACACTTAAGGTCACTAAAATAAGCTTGTATTCTATATTACTGCAACTATTTCACTCACATAAACAACACTTGTAATCATGTAAAAACACTGTTGTGTTGTAAAAATAAAAAATTATCGAGATAAAACAGAAACACAGTTCAATGCCTTTTTGACGTAAACCATAAACAAAAATAATTTCAGTAAATCAGTATTGCGTGTTGAAATTAATTTAGGAACAATGAATTCATCAGAAATTACTGTTACAGATTCATATAATAAATGTACACAGAAAGAAATTATAAGCAAATTAATATAAACTATAAGTTCAATAAATATTTACAAATCTTTACATTTAGTAACCAATAGACTAAAAATGATGAGTGGAGTTTCAATGCAGCGAACGCCGTGTGCGCCGAACGAATATGTCGGTTTGACAGGAGGCCGAAATGTCTCCTACAATAACATAAATAAATGGCCACCGTTGTTATTACGTTCTTCCTACGATTACGATTTTATATTTATAAAATGGACGCCGAATGGTTAGAGAACCAAAGGTAACTAGCGGTGTTGTAGTTTATTTAGATCTGTAGAAAATTTGCAATACCGTTTGCAAAATTGAATTTAGTCGATGACATTTAGTTTCGCGCCACTCGTAAAGCAACAGCTCCGCGCTTGAGTACTGTTGTATCCTAAGATATGTTATCAAAACAAAAACCCTATTTACAGGGATCAGTTCTTATCCCGACGCGAGAAAAGGTGGAGTATGAACTCTCAGAGGCTGGAAAGCATCGTGGCGGAGCTGATGAAACCCATCAGCTCCGACGGCCGCCGCAGCTTCGACACAGACCTCAGCGCGGTAAGTCCTTGACGCACGCTGCATACTGCACAGTACCACTACGCCGGCCCGCCAATTTTGTTTGCCTGCTGTTTTCTCGCCAACTTGAACTTACTATTCTAATAAGAGTACTTGTTTACAAAATGTAATTGGAATGCAAAATGGGAAAATACTCTAGCTTCTTTTACAAAGAGCTCTCACGCATGCGCCGTAGGATTTAGATTAATTCTTCTTGTTCCTGATATTCACAAGAAAAGGGACTTTTGAAAATACAGTAAATAGATAAACCACTTTTATTCTGATGTGAAGATAAGTGGGTTGTTGAGAACTCCTTGATAGTAAACAAATAGTTAATTGGCATAATACATACATATAACTACTTTATATTCTAGTAGTTAATATGCATAACCTTGACAGCATGTGCGGCAAATTATTTTGAATCTTCAATATAAAATATATTCGCCCACGTGTATACAGCAACTGCCTTGATTTATGATATTAAAGAAAAAATAAAACAATGCCATTATTGTAAAAAAACAAACAAGGCGATACTACAGAACACCGAGTTAATCCATCTGTTCATGACTGATAGTTGCTCTGTATGAATCTAGTATTATTCTAGAGCTGCAAGGAAAAATAAATATCTGTCCATCCTCAGCTTAACTGAAGTAATCTCCTGGCCCTTCCCAATTCACTAGATCTACAAATCTACTTGTGAATGTCACTGTCTCCCCCTCTCCAGGACAATGGTTTAACTGTATGTAGTATGTATGTATGATGGTGTATATAACATGCCATACAATTGTCTTGTATATTTGCCTGTGTGGTGCGGGCCAACGGGCCAGCAGGCCAGCGGCTTTCATTGAACCTTATGTCAACAATGTTTAGATTTATTTCCTGTATCTGACACACGTTAACTCATGCGAGTTATTGTGACCCTGCCTATTTATGTTGTTCAAAGTAAGATGCACACTCACTCACTCTGCCTACTCCTTCTACTTATGGGGAGATACAGGTGTGATGTATATCTATCTATATATTGTATTGCAAGAACACATGGATAGTAAAAGCGATGGTACTAGGGAGAGGTTATGGACCATACCTGTGACCATACTGATACACTTGTTAAATAAACCTTGTTAGGATCACTCCAAAGTTACTGAACTGATTTTGATGTAGTTTTGACAGATAGAAGCCCAAATAAGATTTCTGTTTCTGTTTGCCAAAATCAGATTACAGGAAAAAATGTTCACAGAGTTCCATGAAAATCTATATGCATATTCAGTAGGTCTGAGAGGAGACTACTATCAATTTTTCATACCCCCTAAGTGATAAGGGGTCTCCACCCCTAACATTTTTTTTTTTTTTAATAATGTGGCATGAAAAATACATTTAAAAATAAAAGCGTTATGAAGGTCCCCGGGACAGCTACTTGTGTACATATATAATTGCCTACTTAGAAATATGTACATATGTATAGTACGGCTGTGGCTTATTTGCTCAATCCAAGTTTATCAGATCCAGTGCGCAAGTTAGTTCAGCTGTTAGGGCTTGTACACAAACCTGTGCGACGAAACCTTCCTCAAGACTCACTATCCATTAGTTAAAACTACATAAAATCCGTTGCGTAGTTTTAAAGATCTAAGCATACATAGGGCGACTTTATTTTATACGATGATTATGATGTAGATTATTGTAGATGTTTACGATGCGACGTCGCAAGTAGTCGCAGTTGCAACTTCAACGGCTAGTTCCGTTCAGTGTACATCATCGGAACTTGTCTGAGGTCGGCGGCTGTAATGGTCCACAGTTACTTGAGGAGTACCTGACGGAGGCGGGGCTGCACGCGCTCGACGCCGAGGAGCAGGGGCTCGCGGGGGCGGTGCCCAACTTCGCCGAGGTGGCGCTGCTTCTGCAGCAGTCCGCCAACATCTACGGCCGCAAGGTGGACTTCCTCTACAAGCACGTCCTGAGCGTCAGCGTCTCGTTGCTGGCCACCACCCAGGAGCTGGCCAACCTCAGCACCGCGGTAGAGGAGCCAGCGACGCCGACCTCGCGCGCCCGCAAGCGCAGGGCGTCGGCGGCCGCGGGCCCGCTGCAGGAGTTCGCGCCCATCGTGCTGGAGGCGTACGCCGGGGCTTCGCGCGGGCCCGAGCGGGCGTGCGCCCCGCCCACGCTGCCCCGCGCGCGCGCCGAGCTGCAGCCGCGCCCGCCCGCACCCGGGGACCTGCCGCTCTTCGACTACCAGGGGGAGCACATCGGACACCTCGCCGACTTCCAGCTCACCTGGCGCCTGCAGGTCGGTGCACACGCCCTCTCTACAGGGTTATTTGTAATTAACTAGCATCCTCCCAGGGGTAGGTAGCAGACATCATAAGTAACAACGTTTGTTCTACGACTTTTTATAATTCGTTAAATTTTACTTTCATACAAAAATAAATCTTTAATTACCTTTGAATAACCCTGTATATCCGGCGAGCTCGTGAACTTACCATTACCCACTAAGGGCTTGTTGTTTTCTCTAAACACAGATACTGATTACATAGGTAGCATTTTTATATTGTCCTTCGTCAGTCGGCATCCAATCTGGATACAAAAATGACTCCCCAATATGTTTTACCGACGTCGTACACGACTGACGCTCCTCCCGGTGCAGGACGGTCTGCTGGTGGACGAGCTGTCGGGCGGCTCGGGGCGGCGCGACTGCTCGCTGCGGCCCATCTCGCTGCTGGAGCTGCAGGCCGCCATCCAGGCCGCCGCGCCGCCCTTGCTGCCGCCCCCGCCCTCGCCGCCGCCTCCGCCCTCGCCCACGCCGCCGCCCCCGGCCTCGCCCCCGCCCTCGCCGCCGCCGCCGCCCCTGGCCAGCAGCACGCCGCTGCCGCCGGGGGACGTCCCCGCCGAGCCCTCGCCCCGCGCGGTGCGGGAGAGGCGACAGCGCAAGAGGCAGCTGGACGACGAGGTGGTCCTGGACGGCCTCCCCTTCAGCCGCATCAAGCTCACGCCGCCTGAGAGTAAGTCAGTTTGGCCGGTCGGGCCTCCCGCTCCCGCTCCCGACTCCCGGTACACCCTACCCGTACCCTGGGATGTCTCCTCCTCTATGATCTGGCAGAACAAGACAAGTCTGTCACTAAAATAATATAAAGATTTCTGTAAATTCCATAAAAATATATTTGATATATACATGCGGCTCACCGAATCGTTACTATTATTCGCTTCCTCTCCGAGATAAAATACTCGTATCTATAAAGGCAGAACGGCCAAGTTACATTCGGTGGCCCTCCTCGTGGCCTCACGGCCTCGCGGCCTCGGGACACGCCGACACGCGTCTGTCGCCGCGACTAGTATAATCATTCATTATCAAAGATTGGTCGATATTGCTTGCATAGTAATAGGTACCTAGTATTTCGTTCAAGACCTAATATTGTGGTAAAGATTGTGTAGTACATACTTTAAATTGTAATTGGAATATACTTAGATAGAGAATTCCACAAAAAGTACAGAAAGTATCCAGAAAAAATATTCGAGTATGCCAGGATATTATGCTAACAATAGGCTTGTATCCCAAATTTAAAAAAATTATTAATTCTGTAGTTTTGAATCTATATAGTCACAAAAATGTACTATTTTGATTTAAAACAATCATTTACATAGTTTATTTTCCGATTTAAAAAATGTATTTAAAGGAGAATGCCCAGTAGTCGTTTTGTTTTTTAAAAACCTAAATAAAAAGTGTATGGCTACCTAAGTAAATTGATAAATCATATAATAATTTTTTAACAATCTTTTAATTCACTCGAACAAAATCCTGTGTGACTCTAAACTTTGATATAATTCGTGGTGTAATCGTTTTATAATTGTCTTCTTACTCAAATGCACTATGTCGGAACGGATGTCATGATTCGAATTTTACAGCAGTGCTACTCTGAAAAATACGATTCAATCGGTTGCGTCGGATGTCCGACCGACCGGAACGTATTAACAGTAAAATCAAATTCATAGACAAATTTCATAAGAGTTCACTAACATCCGTGGACTCCATGCGAACCTCGATGCCGTCCACCATCACCTTGAGACGGCACGGTCCGGTGTGATGTTCCTCACGGAGACACAAATACGCCGCCCTGACGATACGTCTTACCTGTGTTACCCCGGTTATGTCATCGAGGAACAATTTCGAGATAAAGCCTGGGTGTGCGTATTCGTTAGGGCGGATGTTTGCTGCCGCTGGTTGCGCTGCCTTGAGAACCCTTCCAACTCCGTCCTTTGGCTACACGTAGATCATGGCTCTATGAGCCAGATCTACGTGTGCGTCTACCGCTCACATTGAATGGCTGGGGACCCTCAGGACTGATCTTGCGGGTAGGGCCGCCCACGCGTTCGCTCTCTCCCACGGTCTGACCCTGATGGTATGCGGGATCACCCGGATACCAGAAGGGCAGATCACGCGCCCGCTCTGCTGGATCTACTGCTGACGAATCGCCCAGCCCAGTACAGTGTTTCGGTAGGAGCCCCATTGGGTAGTTCCGACCACTGTGTTGTTCACGCTGGCATGAAGGTGTCACCTCCTGCACGTCCTGTACAAACGTCACGACGACTATGGCACTACTCGTCAGCGGATTGAGACGGTCTACACGTTTATTATGCGTCCGTCCCCTGGAGCCAGCGCTGCTTTGTAGGAAAGGCTCCTTCGGATAGCGCTTCTGCGATTGGTGGCGAGATCAACTTAGGGATGGAATATTACATCCCTTTGACTGATGTCGCCAGTATCCGCAGAGCCCGTCCCTGGTTCGATTGTGCCAAAGCTGTTCGACAAAAACAGTCGGCATCGCGCCTGGATCAGGGCCTGGGCTGTGCGCGACCCAAATGTGGGCCACCTCAAAGCAGCGTGCAACCGGGCCACAAAGTCCAGCAAGAGGGTCTTTAAGAGAGCGGATACTCAGCGCGTCGCGCGGCATGGTTGGGAGCTCACTTCCCATCCCACGGGCAGCCGTGGATACTGGCAACTGGCCAAAGCCGTGCAATCTAACTTATGTCAGCTCTCGCTGCCACCGCTGCGTTACCCAGATGGAACACTGGCTCACAAAGCTCAAGAGAAAGCGGATATGCTCGCAGATCTCTTTGCAGCTAATTCCCGGGTCGACGACCGTGGCCTGCAGCCCCCCGCCATCGCCAACTGTGGCTACACTATGCCTGACATTGTACTCAGGCAATGCGATGTACGGGCAGTGCTGCGATCACTCGACACGCGGAAAGCCAGTGGCCCTGACGGCATTCCGGCGGTGGTACTACGGAACTGCGCAGCTGAGTTGTCTCCTGTACTAACTCGTCTGTACCGCCTGTCTTACTCCACAGGAATCGTGCCGGAGGTCTGGAAGGAGGCGAACGTACAACCGATCCACAAGAAAGGTGATCGGTCTGATCCAGGCAACTATCGACCCAACGGCAACTGTCACCTAAGTCATCTGCAAGGTGTTTGAGCTGATCATTAACAAGCAGCTCATGCGATACCTCGAGGATCACTCGCTAATAAATGATTGCCGATCATTTATTAGCGATATACGGCTTCAGGCCAAAACGATCAACGGGTGATCTTCTGGCATTCGTAACGCATGTCTGGGGTGAGGCTATGGAAAGGCACGGCGAGTCCTTGGCGATTAGCCTGGACATCGCCAAAGCCTTCGATAGAGTCTGGCATGCTTCGCTCCTTTCCACATATATGGTCTACCTCCTCAACTGTGCAGCTGGATGGCCAGCTTCCTGAACGAACGCCGAATGCGGGTCCTCTGCGATGGCCAGGCTCTCGTTTTTTGCAAGTGAATGCCGGGGTGCCGCAGGGGTCTGTGCTGTCACCAACTCTCTTCCTTCTGCATATCAATGATCTGCTATCCCTCGGGAACATTCATTGTTATGCAGATGACAGCACTTTGCACGGGAGCTACTGGGCTCGTCCGGCGGCGGGGCGGTCGGAGATTGAGGAGGATAGACAACAACTCGTGGCTGATCTTGACAGGAACCTCGATTGTATCTCTCAATGAGGTGCCGAGAACCTGGTCGAGTTCAATGCCCGCAAAACACAGGCGTGTGCATTTACAGCGAAGAAATTCCCCTTCCTTCCCCTACCCTCTCTTCAGAATGCATTATTACCAATGAAGGACAACCTTGACATCCTGGCATAGACGTTCGTCGAGAGTTCAATAATAAAAACTAAATCGAAAGATGTATTGACCTAGCTTCGCGGAAACTAGGAATACTGAATAAGGTAAAGCTATACTTTACACCGGACCAGAGGTGTCTGCTGTACAAGACGCAGATTAGACCCTGAGTCGAATACTGCTCTCACCCCTGGGACGGCTCCGCGAAGTATCTGCTGGACGCTCTCGACGCTATGCAGCGACGGGCTATCCGTATTATAGATTGTCCGGAGGTAACGGGAAGCCTTGAGCCGCTAGTTCAGCGCCGAACAATAGCTTCCTTGGCCGCATTCTACCGTATTTACCACGGCGAGTGTTCTGAAGAGCTCTTCAATCTGATCCCACCCTCTTCCTTCCGATCCCGAACAACGCGTGCCGGGCAGAGATGCCACTCCCACACAGTGGATAGCATCTTCTTGAGAACCGAACGGTTTAAGGCCAGGTTTCCACTGACGCGGAGCTGGGCGGAGAGGAGCGGTAAAGAGCTTAGCGTCCACCGCTAAGCTACTCTCCGCCCCGCTCCGCGTCAGTGGTAACCCGGCCTAAACATTCGTTTCTCTGCCGAACGATAGTAGCCTGGAACGCCCTGCCTGTGCACGTGTTTCCTCTCACATATAACCCTGGGTTCTTTAAGCGGAGCGTGAAGAGGCACATCGTAGGTCGTAAAATCAAAATATCTTTATTCATGTAGGTCACAAAGTAACACTTATCAACGTCAAAAAAAGAAAATGCTTCTACATTTACATTTACCGCCAGATTCGCAAGGCAATAGGTAGTGCCTCTGAGGAAAGAACCTGGCAAGAAAAACTCACGGCCACTCTTTTTATTCGCCAGTAAATACAACTAGTTATCCCAGCGAACTTTGTATCGCCTCAAATATAAAAAATATATATATATATTTCATGCAAATGTATGTATTATTAATTGTAATTGAAATACGTGACGGACGGACAGACAGACAAATTGTCGTATTAAATATATAGATGATTCTGATACAACAATAAAAAGAGGGCAAGGGCACGTGACCATGTGTGGACCAAGTGAACTTAAAAATTATGAATCTCTGTTATTCACAAAAAATGTCAAATACTAGTTAAAGGTGCCACATAATCTCAAAGTACCCATACCTTACAATATCATAATAATAATTTAACAATAATAAGTGAGTTTCAGCAATAAAACAACATTTCAAACAGAAGTAGCCCCTATGTAGCTCGAGTGATGAGCAAGCAACTCATTGCCATTTCTCTGTATCGTTTAGATAATCTTTAATAGTATAATATGCCTTTTTTAGGAGGTGTGTCTTAACAGCCACTTTGAATTTATTCAAAGGAAGGTTCATAATGTTTAGAGGAATTTTGTTATAAAAACGCACACCAAATCCTGCAAAGGAGTCATGAACCTTCTGTAAACGATAATACGTCCCAACCAATTTATGAGTGGCCCACAATCGCTAGACGTCGTCACGACTTACCACCAGGCGGGCGGCTTCAATTCAGCGAACCCAATATAAAAAATAAAAAAAAATAAGAGTATCGGATCGAATGATATGAAGAGGTCGTGTAGTTCTTACTAAACTTTTTGAAAATATTAATATGGACATTTTGAAATTCTGTTGTTTTTTGTAAGAAAACTACAGATTTAAAGTAAACGTATGTTTTTTCATAAAGTAAATTGAATAACAGACTTAACTTACTAATTTTAATAATTAAATAATGTAAAGCAATGTTTTGAAGATTAACATAAAGTCCAGGCTGAATTGACAAATAATAAAAAAGCAATTCAATCAAAAGTCAAAACAAATGTCCTCTTGACAATTTGGTATTTTTTAGTTCTCTTAATCTTAGATTATTTATTCTAAATTGTTATAAAATCTAAGGGATAAATATGTAATTTTTCTCGTAGAAATAAATTCATAAACTTTGGTGATTAATATCGTATTTTAGTATTGTAGTTTCAAGCGATGGTTACAAACTTAGAGCATTAAACCATCCGGAGACGCCACTGACACGCACACCCCGCTGCCAAAGGTTCATGCCCGTTATATAAAACTAGTTGTCGCGCTTTCCGCGCCATTCCCGTCCCACGGCTCACTGAGTTCACTCCTCTATTAAAATGCCGAGTTGCTGTGTATTTTGATGTAAAAAGCTATCAGCGACATCAAATAAACAAAAGGATAACATTACCTTTCACCTGTAAGTATTATTTCGTTCGAATATTATCAATTAATTCATTAAAATACCAAAAATCCAAAAAATAATGCTAAGCGACAGTGTTACCATTTAATGAACTACAATCTAATCTGGGGTAATTTTTAAGATAAGTTTTCTTATCAATTTAATTAATTTTGTACTAAGCTTAATAAGATTTTATACAGTATATTTTTAGTTACGTGTCGAAAGGTATTTTCACGATATCGAATAAGAACGAAGGGATTGTTGTTTAAAACAATACCTAAGTCATATCTTCAATTAATATAAATAAATATATTTTTTAAATTACTGCAACATAATCTAGTTTTTCAAAACCCTGTAAATATTACTAACATTCTCCCTGTAAATGTACACATAAGACGTTAATAATATGTCAAAATAACATTTATTGTCATTATGTTCATTATCTTACATTCAATAATAAAATATTTCGAAAAAATAAGCGATTTATTTTGTTGGAAGTTGCCACACTTTGATAGAATTAGAGCTGGGACAGCATAGTCACCAATATCGATATTAATATTTCAGTACCATATTAACAATTTTATATTTTATATTTTTGTTAATTTTTAGCCATTATTTTTTTCGTGGGTTCCTAAACGGACGAGTACAATTTGCTCACAGCATTTTAAAAGTTCCTGTTTTATAATATAATCAAACAATAAGAGAAAATTTATTCAGGGCGCTGTACCAACGTTGATATTATTTCACTAGTTCCTGATTTTCAGCTTAGTAGTTAACCCTACTAATATTAGGTATACATATGCAATTGGCGTTTTATATGGAGTTCTATAAAACGCCAATTTCATATCTAAAGACCTAATATTATAAAGGCGAAAGTCTGTCTGGATGTTCATTACTCTTTCACACAAAAACCATTTGTAGGTATATTGACAATTTACAATAAAAGTATTAAATAAAATAAAAAACCTTTTATTTATCGCTTATTTAAAATTAATATAAATAATTAACCTATTTATTGTTAGTTTGGTACCCGTATTTCATACGAGTCGGGTCCAACGACTGATTAAAATAACTCTAATAGAATTTATTTTGGACAACTTTTGGCCATTTTAAAGTGCTCAATTTACAAAGACTTACAAATTATTAGCAAAACTCCTGTACGCCTCATTAAATAATGCATATTCTATTTAATAAATATAATGAATATTATTTTAATGACGTTATAATACGTAAACAAAGTCATCACATATGATAATTGATAAAATTGAAACACCAAAAAATCGATACATAATATCGACATAGTCATGCTCTAGCTTGTTTACATTAATGAGATGTCTCTCATAGAGGTGTGTGAATGTGAGTGTGTGCGTATAGTTTAAATTAGTGTTCAACATTTTTGTTGTGTGAGTGCATAGCGACGTGAATCAAAAATGCATTAGTAGTTAACAATTAAATTAGTGTGCGTCCCCCGTCCCCCGTCCCCCGTGCCCCGTCCCCCGCTGAAAGTGGCAGACTTTTGTTCGTACAAAATAGCGCGCGTCTCTTCTCCCGTTGGTTAAATGCTCTAAGGTTACAAAACACTATTCGACTCGTTGTTTTTGTCCATATTATGCAAACTATTCCTAAAGCCTAGTTCGCATTAGGCTAGTAATTTAGAAGAGTAGCGATTAATTTAGTAGCTAAATATGTGCGAACTACAAAAATTTAGTCGAGTAATTTAGTAAATGATTTAGTCGAGTCAATTCATTTTACTCTATTTTTTCGGGCGAGTTGCGCCTCCCACCACGCATCCGTGCTCACTGGTTCCCGGGCTAAACAAGTCCGAACCTGTTGATTAGTCGAGTTCATTAGTGGCCGCCACCACTCGCTTGTGTACTGTACTAAACCGTAATGCGAACGATTTCTGTGTAGTAGCGAGTAGTTTAGCCACTAAATTACACGCTACTCTACTAAATGAGTAAAGCAGTGCGAACTAGGCTTAAGAGATAGGAGTACGACTGAAGACCTATGGACTACTATGGAGTATCAAAAGCGATAACATCGACACCAAGATTCGACACTACATTTTTCAGTGACACCAAGCTTTAGCTAGATAATTGTTCTTGGATGATTGCAATAAGTAGATCGTAAATGCATTGGTTTACATTTAATATTACACTGAGAACAAAGTGGTCATTATACCTACCGAGTTACCTAGTAGGAGGGCAGTGGATGTAAAACTCAATAGGAAGGAGGAATATTGTTATACGACTGTTAAATAATAAATGACGTCGAACTTGGAAAATTCCTTTTAATTACTACTTTTACTTAAATATATTTTCTATGTATATTGTTTGTAGGTACCTATTTAGAAATAAATATACCTACCTATGTATGTTTATCAGTTATCTAGATCCTAGATACGTGATTTTGTTTATAATTATGGTTGATTGGTTATAAGTAATACAAGCTTAGGCTAAATGACGTTGTGAGAATGTCCAAAATAAATATTTATATCCAAGAATGAGGCATGTGTACATCCACTTTTCACCAGGGTCGTACATGCCCTTTATTTGCCAGTATCTTGTCCGTTGATCGGCAGGTGCATCACTCACAAGTGGGTATACCCAATGATGTGGCCGCCCCGTTGTCCATTACCGGACGCCCCAGGTACGCACTTAGAGAATTACCTGGGTAGTGACCTGACGATGGACGCGGTGCAGATACTTAAACATTGATGTGTAGGTATCTATATCTAGGAAGGTATTACATTTTCAGGGTTATTTATAAATGTGTTGGAACTATTATGTACTTCTATCTTATTTGAATTAAATCCATGTTCATCCATGTAACGATTAGCACTTTTTGGACAAAATTGGGACATTTTCTTCAAAACTAACCTCTAATTTTAACGGCAAAACGAAGAATGAGAGAAATACCCCACAAAATAACAGAATATTTTTTATTTCCTATAAAAGTACGATATCAATCCAATTTAATATCCGATTGTCGCTGTCATACAAAATTATTTGTTACGAAACGGCGGTCTATTGAAAAGTGGGCAATCTCCTTTGTAACGAAAACATTCCAATCTGTCATGGCGCCTTAGGTGACGTCACAGGTTGCGAAACCAATCAAAATGAGTTTGACAGGTGTTTAACAATGTTATTGTTCCTCGGTTTTCCTTGATTAAAACGTAGTGATTATATTCTCTTTGGATTAAAAATTAATCCGTCTTATTAGAACTATTACAAGTACCGTGTAGTACCTGAATGTAATAGTACGAGTATTAAAACTCCGAACAAATTGTTTATACTTACATGTGACGATTTTGGGCATATTACTGCTATTTGCCTTGGTAAATCCTGTCAGCATGTCGATTTATATTGATATTTCGTTTGAGGAACTTTTACTGAGGAAATCTGTTATATTTGTAAGAAAACGTACGAACAATTAAATTACACAATATCACAGACACAACTTGACACAAGAAGTCAGAGTTCATACATCTGTGGTCAGAGTGCAAGCTGTGACGTCATATTTTCTGATTGGTGTTTGATGTCACGTGACTGACTGCCTATTTTTTCCTAACTTATATTATCTATTCATTGGATTGAATAGTCATAAGAAACATACATCAATCCGATTTATTCTTAGTGGACACAAGCCTATTATTTCATCAGTTAAAGTGGAGAAAAAGGTCAATGCTAATAGAATTTAAGTGCCGCTGAAAATTAATTTTGTGACATGGGTGTATCGTACTAGTATCCATTTGAAGGTGAGATTTAAGTAGCCATTCCATAGACTGCTTCGGTGGCACAGTGGTATGTGTTTGCGATTGCCGTCACTGAGGTCCCAGTTTCGATACCGGGTCAAATCATATACGGGGCTCCCGTGTGGGCGGCCGTCGTGGGGGTGTCTCTTAGCCGGGACCCCTCATTCATTCATTGTTTGAATGGCTCAAGGAGGGGCTGTAGCGGGACCACAGGCCCAACTCCGCCTGGATCTCATGGAGACATGGAGGGTGCGACTTGAGTAACCAAGTGGGGAACCACCGTCATCGCGGCGGTGAGACCGATCATGGACATGGTGACATCACGTGTCGTGCGACGCAGATCGTTACCGGGCAAGGATGCTCCGTTAACTATATCTGTTTCGCAGCCATCGTGAGGTCACACCCCGGTGTCATCACTGCGAGGTTTTCGGCGACGACACTGCATGTTGGTGGAGTGCTCAGCGTGGGCGAGTCAGCGCCGGGAGCTCTTAGAGGGCTTGGGCGTGGATACCCTCTCACTGGAAACCATGCTTCAAGCCATGGTCTCCAGCGCGAGTGGGTGGAACGTGGCCGTGTCCTTCTGCGAGCAAGTCGTGCTCGCGAAGGAGGCGGCTGAGAGGGAGAGGGAGCGTACCCTCCCCGCTGAGTCAGCGGCCAGGGCGCCGCAGACTCATTGACGCCCAGGACCATCGACCTCCATGATCTAAATGAATTTTGCTAGCTCATATCTCCGGACGTAACTACATACTTACTGACCGTTCTCACCTGTGTCTGTGTTATACGTGTAGCCTTTATAACGTGAGGCTTGTCCGTCAGTCATGGGCTCTAAGTCTATATGTTTGTCAGTCGCCTAGATTCCATAGCACGAGCTTGTATTAGCTTAGTTTGCTTATCTTTATATTTAATACGACAATTTGTCTGTCCGTCCGTCGCGTTTCTCAATTATAATTAATAATACATACATTTGCATGAAATATTAAAATATACTTTTTTGTTTTTTTATTTGAGGCGATACAAAGTTCGCGGGGATAACTAGTTTTGCTTAAATCTACTGATTAATATATATTTTATATCAGAGTCATGTTGGAAGATGTACACACACACACATCGCGCCTATATCCCCGAAGGGGTAAGCAGAGGTGCATTACACACCCACAATTTGCCAGTATTTTTAGTCCCACGTAATAGGGGGCAAGCCTATTGCCGTCACCGGGCACGTTTATAATGGGTTATGTCAGAAAGAATTTAGTAAAAAGTAGCAGCTAAACTATAATTTTGAAAAAATTTGAAACGTGTTGCCTTGCATAAAATGTTGATGAAAGGCAACAAAATCTTCAGTACCAGCCGTTGCGGCTATTGGAAAATGTCAAATCTCAATAAATTCAATTTCCAATAAAATGCAAGTCAACAATTGACACAACAACCGACTTAAATGAGCGAAATGGGACCAAATAATTGTCGCAATGGGACCGCTTCGGAAGTTGTAGATTTCATTTAAAAAAAGGACTTAAATATAAATATTGAATAATGTTGAAACCCGTTCAGCGTCAGCCAGAGTCAGTCCAGACATATGAGGTAACAAACATACATTTATTGTACAAATTTACAAAACACAAAGATAAACAAAAACAATATATACAAAGGCGTGCTTAAGCCAATCATGGCTTTTCTTCCAGCAGACCTTAGAGGTATACTAAAGAGAGAAGAGGAAAGTGTAAACGCGTACTTTAAATGAGAACAGGATATACGTAAAAATATATTCCATACATACATACATACATACAACATTAGATATAATATTAAACAATAGAAGAAAAAAATTAAATAAATTAAAAGTTTACCAAAAATTAAATTACATTTTACTTTATTGTATAAGTAATTGTATAAGCGGACGCCCCCTTTACACATTATATACACAAAAACCTTCCTCGAGAACCACTACCCATTGTGAAAACCGCATCTAAATCAGTTGCGTAGTTTTAAAGATCTAAGCATACATAGGGAGACGGAAGCGACTTTATTGTACTCGTATAATATGTAGTGAGTAATGATACTCGTAGTCATACGCTTCATTTTACCTAAATAAGTATAAAATAACCGTTTTATAGTAAAGGGAGAGTAGCATGAGAAGGGCCGGAGAGACCTTGATTCTGTCAATTCTTTTATAGACACGAAGCCACATTATCCCGGTAACGTGTCCCCACATCGCCGTCGTCGCCGGGACGAGTGAACAAAGTTCCCTAAAGAGCCCCATATACGGTACGATTCATCGTTACGATCCGTCACTTCAGACCGATCGAAACGACGGATCTGTAATGTATGTTACGATCGTTAACGATTTACTTGATCGCAGACAATATCGGAGATCGCAACAAAAACCCATGCAATCATGAATATCGTAACGATTGATTCTAATAACGAATGACTTTAGGTACGGATATTCCGGAATTATCATATAGTTGTGCCAATCTTTTGGGTGGAACCTTACTTCATTTAAAATATTTACATGCGAATATTGATTTCGCTTTAATAGATTTATTTACAATAAGAATTACAGTATACAAAATAAACATAATTATAGACTAAAAATATTTACATTACAAAATATCGTTTAAAAAATCCTCCGCGTCATTGCCGACTGGGAAGGTTCCCAGAATGCTGGCTGTTGCCACGTTGGATGGCGATACTTATTCTTTGGGCCACAAAATAGCCAACCCTCTGGTCCTGAGAAGCATCGATTAGGTGTTTAGTAATGTCTCTATAAAGGCGGCGAGCACTCGGACCCCATGACCCCAGTGTCTCAACCCCAAACGGCTCAAATATGTAATCACCTGCTAGGTTAGCATATTTACGCCGTTTAAGGCCTTCAGCCGATGCAGCAGCAGCGCCGGCACATCCGGATGTGCTTGGAAGGTGTGAAGGTGCTAAGGTGTCAACGCATGTAGCGTCCCACACCAAAGGCCTTCCCATCTTCCACGGTAGCAACGACATACCGTCCGGTCTCTTTCCATCGCTTCGTGCTAAACCATTTGGTTCACGTACGGCCGGAAGACCTGCGGTGGAAAGAGCCCTACGAATTATGTCGTTTAGAATAGCGTGCCGAGGTATACGACCTGCGCTTCTGCTACAAGAAAGGCCATGGTGTCCCAGATTATCGACGGCTACTCCACAGGTGCAATGATGCGGGGATACACAAGGTGTACCCAGCCGAAGGCAAGTGGCAATGCGGAAGGTAGTGTCGTCCAACATTGTACCGACGTTGGGCGATGGGAGCGCCTGGATCCATAACCCTGACTCCCATTCTCCAACAGCTAGTAGGCGTGCACGCTCTGAAATATTGACAGAAGTGTCAATTAGTGTATTAATTCTCAATTTACAGAGCGTTGAATCCCACAGTCGCTGTGAGCCTAGGCGTGAGGGCAGGTCAGTGTCGGGGCAAGACATCCTCCAAGCATTTATGGCATCGGTCTTGCCATAAATGCCATTTAATAGCCATTTCTTAACCCACACTTTTCTAGGTTTTCTTGTTTTCTTCTGTAATATAATCAAAGTTACCGCCACAGACGAGAAAAGAAGTTCGTTTTCCATTTTACAGGGCACGTATTGAATTGTTAAGCATGTCTGTATCGTTCCATTTCAAATGAATAAATGATCGATGGTAACGAGCAATCGCTTCGTGTATGAGCGGCAACACTACATAGGCAAGCGGCGAACCCCCTGAAAAACTAAAATGGCTGACCAATCAGTAAAAATGCGATTTCCCCAACACAAATTTGTAGTTTTTGTAAACCTTGGACCAAAAGGCGTCGATTTGTAAGAAAACAAAATTTGTGCGGTTGGGCTGTTTTCTTACCAATCGACGCCTTTTGGTCCAAGGTTTACAAAAACTACAAATATGTCCCCCCGATATAAGTACATAAAAAATGTGAATTTTATTATTTGAATTATTGTAGGTAATTATCAAATTAAAACAAAAAGAAAAGCATAGTTTTTTAATAGATAGTAGATACTATTAGTTAAATTAGTTAAAGATTCCACTTTGAATTTTTGTTTTAACGCCCGCGCACTCCGTTGTCGTGTCGTCTAATCTAATACCAATACCTGTCTAATAGGTCTCTGCGACGCTCCAGTAACTACAATCTCTCCTGCAGTAGGTCGATATTATAGGAATACTAACTTAACTCAATAGATCCCTGCACTACTCGCCGCGCCGCGACGGTCCCCCGCCGTCCCCCGCCGTCCCCCCGCCGTCCCCCGCCGTCCCCTGTACAGTGTTTCAAAGTAAATCAGATGAATTGACCGATTTAGTTTCTGTTCACTACCCATCGTCGCCCACAGTTAACCACGGGTGCCAACGTGCCAACGATGATACTCCGTCATATATACTTGAATGTCCGTGTCTGCACGTTCCAGGGTTTCTTCGACGGAGGTGTCACTTCACCGTCTCCCGGTCCACCATCTCCCACCTGTTGGTGAGGCGGAGGCGCTGGATCCTCAGCGAGCGGCGCCGCCTCGACCTCATGGCGCATCGCGACGTGGGCGCGTGCGTGTGTACCGGCACGGCGCTGCCAGTCGACTCCACCGTGTGTGTGTGCTCCGAGTTCCGCGGCTGGCCGGGACTGCCCGAGGAGAGCGACGACGACGGGTTCTTCGAGCGGAGCTCCGGCTCCAGCTTCGAGCCGCAGGAGGAGCAGCCCCGAGGCGAGGCCGCGCTCTGGCGGGACGGCGTGCTGGAGCGCGCGCGCCTCGACCAGGAGCGCGGGCCCTTCGACGTGCACGCGGCCGGCCAGCTGCTGCTGAGCGCGCTGGCGCCGGGCGAGCCCGTGCCCTTCCCGCGCGTGCTGCGGGAACACGCGCGGGAACCCACGGACGTGGCGCGCCTCATGCTGGCGACGCTGTTCCTGGCCAACTCCGGCAACGTGCGCATCGAGGCGCCGCCGCCGCTGTCCATGCAGCCCTTCGCGCTGCGCCTGCTGGACACGGACATGGGCCGGTTCCGCCTGGCCGCGGCCAGCGACCCGGCCGGGCCCCCCAGCTGACGCGAGCCCGCAGCGCCCCCGGGGGACTAGGGACGACGACTGGACATTTTTGTAACATTTGTAACATAACTACATAATGTATATTTTGTAAATATAATTTTTAGGTGGATATTATATTGAGACATAATATATAAAATCAATGTGAGTACAATAAGTACACGGTAATCGTATTAAATGTTGTATAGTACATGTAAGTGAGACGTGGTGAGATGTGGTGTGTCACACATCTACAGTTGTGCAACTCACGACAGTACCTGACGCTGTTGTGAGTTGTGTGTATTAATATATTGTTTATCTAATCTCATGTAGACGAAATCGAATTATTATTTAAAAAGTTAACATATGAAGCCTATGATTATAATAGAAAGTTATTTTATGATACAACTTTATATGAGATTTTCTACAAATCTGTATTGTGAAAGTTTTTGAACACAATTGAATAGAATCATAATACACCAGGTCGCCATCCTGCTTCGGGCAGCATCTTAGAGCGTAGCAAGCATCACATATCTTTGTGTAAAAAAGTTTTTAAAAAAAATCAATCCTTTCTTATGCGAGATCTTTGTCAATACTTTACCGATTTCAACAATTTATATATCAAATTAAACTAGATTTAACTGACATCATTCTAACGAATTTTAAAATTTTTTTGTTTTTAATTTTGAGGGCTAACATTAAAAATTCGGGCTCCGTTAGAATGATGTCAGTTAAATCTAGTTTAATTTGATATATAAATAGTTGAAATCGGTAAAGTATTGACAAAGATCTCGCATAAGAAAGGATAGAACTTTCTTGCACCATGAGAGATGAGAGCTTTGCTCTAATTATGATAAAATTCTACTTGTAATAACAGGTCTGTCGTCCATACCGCCTTGTCGAGTTGTACCGCCGTAATGTCGATAACTTCTTCAAGTTTGTATTTATCAAAATGTCTAAACGTATGAGATTAGATAAAATAGTGTATCAAACTGCACATAGCTAGGTATTAGACCACTCGTTTCTTTAAAACCTACTCGTGTGCCCTAAACGTACGTCCCTCCTTATGTAACAGTTTCATAAACTACTATTAAAAAGATAGCTTTAGCGATACAAATCACAAATCAAAAATTTATACATGTTTAAATAAAAACAAGAAAACGTAAGTAGACAGAATATAGCCCGCAGTCAGTACGTGACAAGCTTGTGTCCCTAGTGTTTTGTCCCTAGGCATGGTAGGGCTTGGTGGGGCTGCTCTACGCAACTCTATGGCGATAGTAGAGACACCTCTCTCATCTCATCTTGGATACTTGGATACTTGGATACTTGGATAGGGTCAGCTGTGCCTCTCTTAGGCAGTAAATTATCACATTTGATTTCAAATTTAGAGATGAAACGGATATCCGGCAACGTCCAGATACCAAGTTCCCGCATTTGTTGGTAAGAGGTGACTCCGCATGACTTTGTAAACCAGACCAGCTTCTGAAAATAGCCTTTTGCTACTACCGGCTATAAACGCTACTAGCAAGTGCTGAAATATAAATTATAGCAAACCTTGACAACAGCGGGTACTGATTAAAATGAACTGACCACCAAATGTACGGGTCGTGATGGCGATCGATTCGAAACGTCTTTAGGAGAAAATGTGTCTCGTTAGCTATTGGATTTTATTTTGTCTTAATCGTGAGTGATCGTGACGTCACTACCTCCTATTATCATTTGCTACAACACAACTTGCGACAGCGACAGCGCGAACAAGTGTTATGAAGATCACGTGCGTCTACTGCTGGATCCGGCTTCATCTTTTTTCATTCGCTTTGCCGATGTTGAAGAGAGTGATGATCTGTTACTGTCATTTCATTTATCGTTTATTGTTCAATACTTTGTCATGATATTGGTCGGGCTTTTTTAGGTGCAAGAACTCCTATATCTTGCGTCTAACAAGGTGGGAAACTGACACACGCAATGACACTTGAGAACCCCCAAGTCGCCTCGATCTCCACTCCCGCGCACCTGCGATAACACCCGAACGCGCCCGAACATTGCCATCTCATTCACCGCGCCAATATTCAAATCTTAACTGATGATGAAGAACAGAATATTCGGCACCGATATCCGGCGCTCCGGCCGGCGGCGGCGCGGCACCGGCCTCATAGCTGGCCGAATATCCGGTATCCGGCCAAACCACTATCTGTTTATGTTTGAACTGGTCAATAGATATGTAATGACATTATGGATTCATTTGACATTTTTGTATACATACATTGTTTTCATTAAACATATATTTGTGTTTGTATTGTGTAAATTGTGAATGTAATGAATGACATTAGGAGTTAGTTGGGTGTTACATTGTTGATATGACTTTTGTATAGCCAGTAGCCTTCATCACCAGGATATTTAGGTAGGTATGTTAGTATTGTGATATTTGTGACATCCAAAAATCTGATTGTTATTTTTATTAAATGTACCAGAATGGTAATTTATATACTTAATAATCTATACTTACAATAAATCTGTAGAATTGAAAATTCTGTACATTGAAAATATCAAAAAAATAAATGGCGGGGAGTGTTACTAGACCGACACCGAACCCAAAATGGTGATTAAAAAAATTTTTGTCTGTCTGTTTGTTCAGGCATCACGCAAAAACTACCGGTTCGATTACGATGAAACTTAGTATAATTATTGTTTAATATCCTGGGCACACACTGGGTACTTTTTATCCCGGAAAAGTATATACAATAAACAACAAACTTAATTTTGCGGTTCGATCCCTAGACCCGATTACTGTACCAACCGCAAATAATAAGTTTATCGTAGGTTACGTCACCTGCAGTGGAGTTCACTAAGGGGCGCCGCACACGGCTAAGATACTATAATATTTTAACTCAAGGTACAATATCGTTCGCCATACAATGCAATGGACTATCACACACGACGAAGATAATAAATAATACTCGTATTTCATATTTTCGTATCTTAAGATGAATTTTTATGGTATAATAGAGAATATAATAGAGAAACTGTTGTAGGGGGGCTTTATGAACGCAATAAAGAAACGGCTTAACCGATTTGAATTTGCGGTTTGTTTTTCAATCGGTTCATAAATAAAAAAGTTATGTAGATCTAAAGTTACACGCAAACAGAGCTGCGGGCAACAGCTAGTAATAAAATAAAAACGTAATAAAATTATGTGTAATTAATAAATAAATCTAAATAAAATGCCTCCTCTCTCTAGACAAACATTGTGCTGTGCCCGACACTCGACAGGGTCCATAAATTGTAACTTTACCTATTTTAACATCTGTACCACATTATGGAAGCAATAAATATATTGAGTATTGAGTATTGTTTCAGCTCTATTGTATGTAGGCAATGATTCCTGGAGCTCAGAAAAGTTCAACTTGGATATTAAACCTTGTCATGTTTGATGATGAAAGGTTCACCTTTAATTATAAATACTTCTCGCTAAACCACAAAGTATGTATAATGTGCATAGTGTTACTGTACATACACACACAGTAAGTGTATATAATATAGTTATGGTAAAGTAGTAACATTTGATGTGAGTAGACTATTACTTGAATGGCATAGTCCCAGTGGACAGTGGACACCACAGTATTTCAGAGAATATTTAACATATTGTTACAATATATACATACATACATTGACGCGGGATAAAACCCTACCCCAACGACGCGGGATTCTCATCCCGACCCAAAGTCCGCCGGGCGCCACTGGAAATACGTTCTGCTTGTAACCAGAGACGCCCGGCAACGGACGTTGAAGCGGCCGCGGCCTTGGTCGCGGAACTAAAAAAAAAAAAAAAAAAAAATATACATACATACAAGAGTAATATATATGTTTGTGTGTGTATGTATGTATGTATAAATGTGCGAAACCGCTAATAGATGTAAGTAAAAATCAATTATTATTTGTGTATAATGTATAGTAATATTTGGTGCGAAGATGTTAAAGATCAATTATTGGAATACTTGTTATTTTTTTATTCAGATTTTTTTTATTATACTTACAAAACAAATTATGCATGTGGCTTCCCACAGCACTATTCACGGAATGGAAATAGTATCATATTGTGCCCAGCCTCAACCAGCCCAGTGCGAGGTAGCGACCTGGGGACGCGCCCGCGCCCGCGCCGACCAAGGGTAACAACTATGTCTGAAAGACAACTATATATTATAATGTCCGTAGTGAAATAAACGAATGTTTGATGGTGTAGTTCTTGTTTTATTTGAGTTAGCTTTTGATTTATTTTCCCTTCGGTCACTGGGACTCCATCAGGAACTTAAAAACTGGGCCTGTCGTGTTAGTTCAATTATTTTAAACTAGGTGGCGTAGATAAGTCATTTTCAAGTCTTTGAAACTCTAATTTAACTTTTTTTAATAAAATGTCAGCACAGCGCCACGGTACGCGTGTCGGCTAGAATAAGTACTGCTATAAATTTGGCTGGCGTTTGTTTTTCATCAATAACTTGCTAAAGCACAGACTGATATTAATATTGAATAAGCTCTCTGGTTACGTAATTTTTGCACAATAAGATATTATAATATAGATACACATTTTCACTTTCCTATTAAGTATGATTTGAGTATGGAGTCGGTGCGGCGCCGCTTCACGGAGGTCGGCACGGATCTGCAGGTGCTGAGGATCAAGTACCACGCGGGGGGGCCCGCTCCTGAACCGCTCTCCAACTATCTATCATGTCTGAGCCTCAGTATACGATTTTTTAGATACCTATTGATATTTAATTAGAAGTACATAACTTAATTGAACTTAATATAAAAACAATAATGAAATACTTGTCTTAAATTAAAAAATTAACAAGAAAAAACCGAACAAATGCGTATCGAGCCACGCATAAGATAGGGTTCCGTAGTTACCCATACAAGCCTTTGTAACTACTAAACTAACAGAGATAAACGTAATGTTAAAAGTGAGTATCAGGAATACATTCTGGCCATGAAGGATCTTATGAGTCCAAATTCCACATTGACATCAAACAACCATTTAATTAGTCCTGAGCCGGTCTGTAAGTCCTCGCTGCCTTCAAACATAAGCCCTTCACTTGAGTCAAACAAGAAACCCAGTGGTTCCTTCACCAAACAAAATATGATTAAATCTGAAATAGTGATGTTTTGTGATGAATTAGGGAAATCAATGGGCCAGTTACTTAGTTCAGATTTAGAACAAAATGTTACTAACTATTGTATGCCGGGATTAACTAACTGTAACATTATAAAAAAAATGAAAAATTGTATGTAATTTAAACAGCAGCTGTACACTTTTAATTTTGGTGGGAGATAAGGGAAATGCAGACAGAAATTTAATTGTAAATTGTTTAGAATTACTGAGCTTATTAGATGTTAAAAACATTATTTTATTCACACTTCCTTATAGCCGTAGCTTGTCACCAGCTTGGGCCGAAAACAATCTTAGATATAAGCTAAATCAAACAATACATACATTGACATTTCATAATCCAAATAAATTCCATCTGATTGACATTAACATGTATTTAGAAAATAAATTGTTATTGACGGAAGATAAATTCTATTTGAATAGATATTTTAAGAGACAGATAGCATCTTCGCTATCATATTTTATTAGTTATTCAGCCAAAAACTTGGCTAAACAATCTGCTTTTATTGAGCAGAAAAGTGACAATGTTTGTCTTGTGACCTTGGAATCTGTTCCAAAAAAGGGTGACAATAATTTAAACTTAGTTGTAGGACAATAGAGGAAATCCCTAGCAAATTAAATTTAAGGACAAAGGAAAAGTATGTTCATGAATATTATTCATCAAAATATTGAAGGCTTTTCTGGCAAAGAGTTAGAACTAGAATTATTTTTAAATGAAAAACGTATCCATGTACTTTGTTTAACTGAACACTGGTTAAAAAAACATGAACTCTTAGTTAATATTGATAATTATAAAATCATTAGTGCGTTTACTAGAGATTCCGCTATAAGAGGTGGGTCTCTCATTTTAATTAATGACAAATTAAAATCAAAAGACCGAAAAGACGTAGTAGCACTCACAAGTGAGCGAAATATTGAACTATCATGTGCAGAGCTAGAACAATATATTATTATTAGCGTCTATAGACCTCCTTCTGGAGATTACTACCTGTTTGAGTCCATAATGGAGGAAGCCTTAAAAAAGGTATGTAAATGTAAGAAGACTATAGTTGTATGTGGCGATTTTAATATTAATATTTTAGAAAACTCTCAGAACTCGCTAAGGTTCCTCAACCTTTTTAAATCTTTTAACTTACAAAATCTTTTTTGTGAACCAACTCGCACCACAGCCACATCAGCTACCTGCTTAGATAATATTTTTTCTAACAGCGATGTAGATGAGAAATCTATAATAAATTTTATAAATTCAGATCATGCAGGTCAGTTAGCTAGATTTAAGTACCAACATGTTCCATTATCAAAAAATATTGTTTGTAGACCAATCACAAGTTATAGATTAGAAAAATTTAAAGAAAACATTAAGAATAAAGTACCTCTTTTGGAGTTGAATAATGATAAAAACCCGAATGATCATTACGGAGATTTGTTCGGAGTAATCAAATACGAATGTGATAACATTTTCACTAAAAAAACAATAAATGTAAATCAATTCAAAATTAAATTTAGTGATTGGGCAACGCCAGGAATCTATAAAAGTAGAAGGAAATTATATGAATTATACGAGACAAAGGCATCTACTAATGAGCCACAAGTAATTGAACAGATTAAAAAGTACTCCAAACTATTCAAAAAAGTATGTTCAACAGTTAAATCTAATTATATACGGGCTAAAATTGAAAAGTCTGATAATAAAACGAAGGCAATATGGAATGTTATTAACAAAGAAACTTGTAAAGCAAAGTCACGTGATCGATCCTTCGAGTTAAAAATAGATGATAAACATATTAAAACTGATTCTGAAGTGGCCAATGCATTTGAATCTTTTTTCACAAATGTTCCAATCACCACTACAAATAAGTTAAATTCGTCAAAAAACGTAGCCAATTCTCTTCTTAAATCTAGTGTTGATAAATGTAGAATTAACTTTGATTTTCAGTATATTGACTCTGTCACTATACTTAAAACTTTTAAACAACTAAATATAAAAAATACCGAGGATCTTTGGGGCATTTCAACTAATATAATAAAATCAATAGTGCCCGCTATAGCGCCTCACCTTGCATTCATATTCAATAAATGTATAGATGAAAATCAGTTTCCTCATCTTATGAAGTACAGTAAAATCATTCCTTTATTTAAAGCAGGAGACAAAAGTGATCCTTCAAATTTTCGACCTATTTCCATACTCCCAACCCTCAGTAAAATTTTTGAAAAAATAAAATTTAATCAATTGCTTTCACATTTTACAGACAATAAGTTACTTCATAACAAACAGTTTGGTTTCACTAAAGGCAGGAACACAACGGATGCAGGAGTTGCACTTGTGAAACATATATTTGATGCTTGGGAGGAAAAGCAGGATGCCATTGGTATATTTTGTGATCTATCAAAAGCTTTTGATTGTGTTGATCATGAGACTTTGCTACTAAAATTAGGTTATTATGGTGTTTCGATCAGCTCACTTGGCTTACTCGAGTCTTACCTCACTGGTAGAGTACAAAAAGTAAACATTAATGGCACCGACTCTTCTGGCGCCTCATTAGTCATGGGAGTACCCCAGGGCTCGATATTAGGACCCCTTTTATTCTTAGTATACGTAAACGATCTTCCTTATTTCACTAAAAATCTTTGTGAGATAGTATTATTTGCTGATGATACATTATTAATTTTTAAAAGTGATAGACAAAAAGTAGCACTTGACGATTATACCCTTTCGAAAATATTGCATTGGTTCACAAGTAACAACTTGCTGCTCAATGCGAAGAAAACAAAATGTGTAAAATTTACTATGCCCAATGTTAGACAGGTGGATACTCATATTACTATGAATAATGAATTAGTTCAAATAGTCAATACCACAGTTTTTCTTGGGATAACTCTAGATAGTAAACTACAATGGGTTCCTTATATCACAGCCTTGGCAGGAAGACTTAGCTCAGCTGCCTATGCGGTTAGAAAGATAAGGTCACTGACTGACGAAAAAACGGCACGATTAGTTTATTTTAGCTACTTTCATAGCGTTATGTCATATGGTCTGCTGCTGTGGGGCTCAGCTGCCGATATTGAGACAATATTCATATTACAGAAACGAGCTATACGAGCAATCTATAGACTCGGACCCCGTGACTCGCTGAAAGAACTATTTAAAGAAATTAATATTTTAACAGTTGCTTCTCAATATGTTTACGACAACATCTTATATGTACGAAAGAACATAGATCTCTTCAAAAAAAATTCCGATAACCATAGTTTTAATACAAGAAATAAAAATAAACTGGCAATGACAAAAATTAGACTTCATAAAGTTGGTAATTCGTTTGTAGGCAAATGTATAAAAATTTATAATAAAATTCCTCAGGATTTGGTTGACATGCCTCTTAGTAAGTTTAAAATAGTAGTTAAAAAATGTTTGATGATGAAAGGCTACTATAATGTAGACGAATATCTTAATGATAAAAATGCATGGTCACCCTAATCTTCTGTTGTTGGCCACTCGTATAATATAATATAAACTAATTGTAACAATGTAAACAAAACAATATTAAAAAAGAAAATGGATAATCTACCTGAGTTTCTTGCTGGTATCTTCTCAGGAGAACCAACTTACCGAACCAGCGAATCAAAAGAATCATTTTCTAATGGTTATTTATGTACTTAATTTAGTATTTTTATAATATAACTTGACAAAATTGTAAAATTTTGACATTCATATGTGCTCTTTATGTGCCTGAATAAATGAAATAAATAAAATAAATGAAATTGATTCTTTGATTCTTGAAACCATCCGTATTAGATAGAGTTTCGTAGTTACCCATACAAGCCTCTGTAACTACTAAACTAACAGAGTTAAACCATCCATATTAGTTTTCCTTCAGAGTTTAATTATTGTCTCTGACAAACATCATGTATTTTATTTAAGCACTTCGTTGGCGTAGTAAGTAATACTAGTTATCACGGCGAACTTTGTATCGTCTCAAATATAAATATATATATATATATATATATATGTGTTACGGCTAATCAAGGCTAATACCCGAAGTGCGGCTGCACCTAGTTTTAGCCGGTTAGGTTAGTTTAGTAGCACCTAGTTCTGGCGGTATCTAAGGACCACATATACCTGTACTTTACGATAGTCGGTAGGTATGCCGTAGATAATGTATACTCTAAGGTAGGTAGGCTTCTGAGTGGCGATGGTGGGCCAGACCGTGTACATACTTAAAAAAAAAGGCCGCTTGTAATTGAAGCACTAGAGTTAGAGCAAACTTGTTTTACTTCAAGATTCCCTCCCCTGACTCACAGACCCTGGCTTAGTTTAAAAAATCGATTCCAATGGTTTTATTATTTTATCATGGCAACTCCAACATTTGACAGTACAAATATTTTTTGTTGCTTTATTTATTTACTTGTCAATGTCAGCTATGTTCGTGAGTTCGTCTTCGTGATAAATATAAATTAAGCCGGCTAAGTTCGCATAATTCAATTATTTCGCTACGGTCGAATAAATAAGACGACACCTTTTCTCGCTTAAACGTTATAATTAGGCAATAAGAACCCATAATTGTGGTACGTGAAACGATGTCTTAATACTTCATTTTAATTAGATCTGGGTAATTGACAAACCTGTCGGTGATTAATACTTTGTAATTTTAATATTCACAGAGTCCGTGCGTGACTTGCAATTAAAATGGGGAAATTGCTGATACTTCTGTTAGCATTCTCCGCTACGTATGTGGCTGGCTTTCTCAGGTAAGTTCTAATATTCATGTGATTTTGTGATAATCTCCTACATGCTATCAGCATTATGAGGCTATGTAATTTACTGTCATCGTTTCATCGCAGACATAATATTAATGCCGAAAAAGTTACACACTTTAATAAATACTTAACTACATAAACTACATACTAACCAAATATAACAATATTTGCAAATTTTCCAGCAATTTACACAACAATAAAGTCATAATAGATATTATATATATTCATAATTAATATAAACAAACAGATGTAGTATTAAAATAAGCATGTTATGTGAACATTACTGTAGAATGTGAGACCAACAAAATGACTGACAAAGTGTGTACTGCACCTCTGCCCACTCCTTCGGGGAAATAGGTGTGATATATGTCTGTCTGTCTGTCACTGTAGAACTGATATTGATAGAACAATATTCCTGGATATCAAATCAACTGTGCTGCTGTAGCCAGATGTGATGCACACAACATGTTTTTATCTGAGTTATATTAGTTCAGTGTACGTGTGTAGGTGACACTGGGTAGCAATAGCACCTCTCCTCTCTCTCTTTGATGATCACCTTGATCACTTGAATGTAGACATTACCACAGAATGTTAACTCAATAGGGTAGTTGACTTGTGTGAAATTGTACAATATAGATGTTTATTCCGTATATAATGAATTATCATGCTCGGACTGCAGATAGTATGTTCAATGGTACGAGTATGTAACATCTGTACTGGCTGTTTGAATGTTGGTTTGAATCACAGAGTAGTGAGGGTTTGTCTATAGTGCCCGGTAGGCGGTGACCCCCTATTACGTGGGACCTACCAAATTACTTGGCAAAGTGTGTAATGCACCTCTGCCTACCCCTTCGGGGATGTAGGCATAATGTATGTATTATTAATTTAAAGAAGTCTCATTTGAAAAATACATCTGTAATGAGCACACTACAATGCAATACATCTGTAATGAGCACACTACAATGCAATACATCTGTAATGAGCACACTACAATGCAATACATCTGTAATGAGCACACTACAATGCAATACATCTGTAATGAGCACACTACAATGCAATACATCTGTAATGAGCACACTACAATACAATACTGATAATTGCTGTAGTTCTCAACTGTCAGTGTTGTTTACTAAATGTATGATGTCTACAGACTAAAATGGCTCACACTGTTTTCACCAGTTATATGAAAGTTTAAAAAATCAAAATTTTCAGGCTATCAACAATTATTATAAACTAACTGTCCCTGGGTACTTCGTACCGCTCGCTCTTTTAAATCCTCCACGAATGTTTCAAGATCCAGAGTTTTAGTGAGACAAACGAACGACGATTAATTTTTATTTCTATAGATGTAGAAGATTTTTTTTCGGTTACATTTATTTACCATTTAAAACCTATTTGAGTGTTGGTGCTGACCGACCACGCTCTGCTACACGTACATGGTCATGTCCGCAGAGTGCCGCTGTACCGCATGGAGTCGGTGCGGCGCCGCTTCACGGAGGTCGGCACGGATCTGCAGGTGCTGAGGATCAAGTACCACGCGGGGGGGCCCGCTCCTGAACCGCTCTCCAACTATCTTGATGTAAGTATAGTGCACACGGTAACCTGACCTAACCCTGGGACTCGGGAGGCTCGACCTACTGCAGAGGGCACGTTACTACTCGGTCGGTTCCTACTGTTCTAAGACCTAACGTAGCGTCGCGTCGCGCGTCGTTCAGTAGAACAATCAGCAACAGAGCATTGCTCTATTTGGACAAGCTAAACCTCTCGCACCATACATTTATGAACTATAACTCAAGTTTTCCACAAATGCTATAACCTTAAGCTAAGTGGAATGTTGTGTTTTATCATTAACACAATAATGTTACGACCGCTGCAAATTGTAAGATAAATAAGCAGGTATGTAGGTCAGATATGTGCACCTGCAAGTCCTATGATGTACCGTACTTACCTATGTCTCGTAGGCAACAATGGTTACTTATATTTAGATTCAAAAGGGTTCTGCTTGTTATATAATTATGTATATCCTACAGTTTGTTCCATTATCGAGTGATGCTGTATGTAGGTACCTACGTGATTAGCGATGTTATGAACGTGGTCGAGTTGGTGGAGAGCTAATTATATTATTGTGCTGGAGTGGAGATAACTCCAAATGACCCGCGCCACACTTATCTGTGATATCGGCAGTAGGTACCTCGTATACAACAATATGTTGGGCAATCAGTTCGTTAGCAGCTATGTTCCTACAGCTATACCTACCTACATACGGCTCATTCAGTGCGTTGCACAATACGCACTGTTATATGCCAAGTAGGTATCAGGTAACGCTACTTACCTGTGGACTATTAAGCTATAGTTGCATCACTCTAATGCATTGATAATATAATAATAAGTAGTTAGTTGGTATTAACTAATATTCGACCTTAATCACCTTTTAATCTAACTCAAATCCGTTATTGTAGGTGTGTAGGTAGGTATAGGTACCTGGCTACCTGGCTACCTCCCACTTCCGAGAGGAGCGACTACCGGCGACATAATGATGCAATAAACAACAACACATTTGTGAACTTTGATATTGTTATTTATTATACTTACTTAGTGAGATACGTTAGTTTATAAAGTATGTTCAACTAATGTATACATAAATCTACTTTTATATAATATCCATTAACAGTTTTTCCCCGCGGTTTTACCCGCGTTTAATAGTGATGACAGCAATAAATATCCTTCGTCGAGCCGGGCTACTTATCTAATAAGTACCTAAACCTAGTTCCTTAAGGACTTTTTTCAGTAGAACCAAGCAGACTCTAAGTATTGTAGCTATTTGAAGGTATAAAATTGGATTCTGAGTTACAGGAGATTATATTGTACCTAAGACGCGGCGGCGGCGTTTTGCTAAACCCCGTTGGAGGTATTTTATTAATAATGCGATCCAGCTTCACAGTGGTACCTCGGCGTGTTCCAGGCGCAGTACTACGGTCCCATCTCCATCGGCAACCCGCCGCAGACGTTCAAGGTGGTGTTCGACACCGGCTCCTCCAACCTGTGGGTGCCCTCCAAGAAGTGCCACTACACCAACATCGCCTGCCGTGAGTACCAGCTCCTAGTGTGTAGCTCGCTACTGGCTACTCAACAAGTGCCTCTACCTACGCACTACCAACCTATCGCCCGTTGCCGATAACAAGTCATTGACTTTTCCTTCTCGTAGGTAAATATTATCCTCTACTAATCTCGTTAATGAAAAATAACAACATTGGCTGTAAACGAACTTAAGGGCGGTCTGGCGGTAATACGAATAGCCACGACCCACGCGAGTGGTGGGACTGGGTAATGTGGGGTGGTCCGGGTTCGGTGTTAGTGTTCCAGTCGAACATCTTTGAAACGGCTGTATGAAACAAAGATTTAAAATTGTGTAGACAGTTGTTATAAACCAAATTACGGGTAGGAACCACGTTTTAAAATCGTGCCTGTCTCTGTCCAGTCCTGCACAACAAGTACGACAGCAGCAAGTCCCGCTCCTACCGCGCCAACGGCACGGACTTCGCCATCCACTACGGCTCCGGCAGCCTCTCCGGCTTCCTCTCCACCGATGACGTCACCGTGAGTACACGCTCCCAGGGTGGGCAGGCTTAGGGTCCCCGGAGTCTCGCTTGCAGGAAGTCGCCGATCTGCAGACGAGGCTCTGTTACGGGTACCTACGAGTTACTGGCGGTAAGTGGGCGTGAAATTAAATGATTTATTTATTTGTATAGGTCACTAAATGGCTTTTACATTCGTCAGTAAGTACTTAAAATAAAAAATATCATCGCTTCTATATTTACATGTACTGCCAGATTCGCAAAGCAATAAGTAGAACCGTATGTCTCTGCTTACCCTTTCGAGGAAATGTGTTCTATCAAAATCAACCATTTTTTTAGTGACCGATAAAATAAAAATTAGCCCAATCTGAATGATCGCCGCCATATATATTTGTATTATGTACGTAAATAGCAAATCGAGACGAATTAAAGGCATTGGCGCCAAAAATGTGTGCCGAAAGACAATCGCATGTGGGTCATACCTATACAGCCACATGAGCGCCATTTGTACTGAGCAAAGAAACTTTCAAAGAATGTTGAATAACCCCAGCTGCAGCACGCCTGCAATACATTTTCATACAACTTTGCACAGTTGTAATGTTTGAAATTCAAAAACAGGCCTGATTTTGTCAACATTTCCATGCATGTTTGAGATAATTCGAGAAAATTCTGAAAATATAAATATCTTGAGTGTGAGACGCACAGAATGCTGCACTAGTCTCATCTAAAAGTTTAATTTAATGTCTTCAGTAATGAATGATTGATAGCTTTCGTTTATATTGTAAATAGTTGGGTTTATTTAAGTAAGTGCTTATTTAAGTGTCACGTTGTCTGTATAATAGGTGGGCGGCATCACGGTGACGCGGCAGACGTTCGCGGAGGCGCTGGCGGAGCCCGGGCTCGCCTTCGTCGCCGCCAAGTTCGACGGCATCCTCGGGATGGCCTTCCGCAGGTACTCGCCTACCTGCCACACACTACACATGACACATGACACACCTACTCACACACACACGTGTGTCGCGTGTTGCAGTATATCGGTGGACAACGTGACGCCGGTGTTCGACAACATGGTGGCGCAGGGACTCGTCCAGCCTGTCTTCTCCTTCTACCTCAACAGGTAACTCCTCGCTCGCGCTATATATTGTGTCACTTTGTGGGGCATAGGCTCCTCTCTCACAATAGATGAAACTTTGTAGATACATATTTTGCAATAAACAAGGTAATGAATCCAAAACAGTCGGTACAGTATACAGCCAAAAATAATTGTAATATACAAGGGTGGATTGAAAAGTAATCGGCCTAACCAAGAAAATAAATACATAATAAATGAAATATATTTTTATTTTTCAACGTAATCACCATCAAGTTCAATGTACTTTTGCCTTCTTCCCTTCCAAGAATTTAGCCTGTTGAAAAGAAATGATTCTTCCTTAGAGTCAAAATATGCGTCTACTGCTGCTTCGACCTCGTCATTTGTCAAAAATCTTTGACCTCTCAAGTGCTTTTTTAGGTTAGGGAACAGAAAACAGTCTGACGGTGCCAGATCAGGTGAATAAGGTGGATGCGGTAACAGTTCAAAGCCACAGTTGTGAATTTCTGCCATTGATTGGACAGACGTGTGAACACGAGCGTTATCTTGATGAAACAGGACTTTTCTTCTGATCATTCCTGGACGTTTTTCTTTTATTTCCTCTCTTAAACGACGTAGTAAGGTGCAGTAATAATCAGAGTTTATAGTCTGACCCCTTTCAAGATAATCAACCATAATCACACCCTTCGAGTCCCAGAATACTGAAGCCATCACCTTACTTGCCGACAAAATCGACTTAGCCTTTTTGGGGGGTGGTGAACCAGGTCTTTTCCACTGTTTTGATTGTTGTTTTGTTTCCGGTGTACAGTAATGAACCCATGTTTCGTCCATAGTAACAAAAGGATTCAAAAAATCACATTCATCAGCTTCAAATAACTCCAAACAGTCGCGTGCAATAGTCAATCGCATCCTTTTTTGCTCAACTGAAAGCAGTCGCGGAACCCACCTCGCAGACACCTTGTGGAAACCCAACACGTTGACTAATATGTTTTGAGTACATTCATAAGAGATGCCTATAATCTCGGCTATCTCTCTAATTTTCAATCTGCGGTCTCCCATAATTAAGTCGAGTATTTTTTTAACATTTTCGTCAGTAGTGGACGTCGAAGGCCTTCCAGAGCGGGGTTCGTCTTTCACACTCTCTCTACCACGCTTGCATTCTGCTATCCATTTTTTAACGGATGAATATGAAAGAGCGCAATCCCCTAATGTACTGATCATATCATCATGGATGGCTTTTGATGACAGCCCTTCTTATGGAGGTACTTAATGACTGCACGCTGCTCGATTTGCTCCATTTGCGGAAATGATGTCAGATTGCTTTGTTAATCTATACTAATATTATAAAGCTGAAGAGTTTGTTTGTTTGTTTGAACGCGCTAATCTCAGAAACTACTGGTCCGATTAGAAAAAATCTTTTTAAGTTATTTAATACATTTATCCAGGATGGCTATAGGCTATATAACATTACGCTACGACGAGTAGGAGTGGAGTAGCAATGATATATGTTTCAAAAACGGGGGAAAATTATTTCTTTTGGGAGCTTCCGTGGCGTACGCTGCTTAAATGGTTAAGTAACGTTAAAATTGTGTACTACGAATTTATTTGCCTTAAAAAGTTCTATATAAAGTCCGCGATGGCATATATCTACCTCTTAGGGTTAACGTACTATAACGTAATTTATAGCAATCAAAATTGATTCAAAACAATTCATGTTTTGCGAAGCTATTTTTATGCTTACGATATTAATCCTTATCCAAACAAATACGCTATACGTCATAAGAATTTAATTTAGATCAAATTAGTCCATTACATCATTTGATTTCAACGAATATCTTAAGAGATATTATAGTTTTAGTCAAAAAGTACACTATTTTGAAGGCGGGCGACGACGTTGGAGTGCGCACTGCGCATGCGTGAGTTGACTGCCGGCCGTCGCCTGTTAGGTCTACGAGGTGCCATGCCGCGCGGCTCAGACGTGTGGTCGGCTCCTACGGAACTGTTGTGTGCGAACTCTCATTATTACGAGTGTATTTTGTTTTGCAATTTCTCTAAAAATGTTGGTACTATTGTAAGTACTACATGATATTGTAGTATTTGTTTTTCCGATAATTCTTTTGGCGCGTTCTTATTATTTAAGTAGTTAATATACATATTACCTAAATAACTAAATTTACATATCGTTGTAAATAATAAAGAATATAATAGAAGATATAATAGAGAAACTGTTGTGGGGGGGATTTATGAACGCAATAAAACCCAAAACAATGGTTTTTAGAACTTTTGTCTGTTTGTCTGAATGTTTGAACACGCTAACCTCAGAAACGGCTTAACCGATTTGAATTTGCGGTTTGGTTTTCAATCGCTTCATAAATAAAAAAGTTATGTAGATCTAAAGTAACACGCAGGCGGAGCTGCGGGCAACAGCTAGTCTTCTATATATATATAAAAATGTTATGTTGGTTTGTGTACGCTTCAAAACTCAAAAAGTTCTGCACCGATCGAGCTGAAATTTTAGCATGATATATAATCGGCATCAGGGATTGTTTTTATTTAATTTTTGCATCAGTAAAAAAAAATCACAATGTGTCACAGCGAAGCGTGGCAGGGTACAGCTAGTAAATTTATAAAATTAAAACTAATTATCGCACACGTTTCAAACTTCACACAATTAACAGGTCCGAACTGAACTAAATAATGTGGGTAGATTTGATTTTTAGAACTAAATGGATCAGTGTTAGGCCGACTAATTTTCAATCCACCCTCGTATAATGTAGTAACGGTCGGGTGACATTGCGTCCATTGTGCAGGGACCCCGGCGCGGCGCAGGGCGGCGAGATCATCCTGGGCGGCTCGGACCCGGCGCACTACCGCGGCAACTTCACGTACGTGCCGGTGGGGCGCGCCACGTACTGGCAGTTCCGCGTGGACGGCGTGTCCACGGGCGCGCTGCGGCTGTGCCCCGGCGGCTGCCAGGCCATCGCCGACACCGGCACGTCGCTGGTGGCCGGGCCGGCGGCCGAGGTGGAGGCGCTCAACCGCGCGCTGGGCGCCACGCCCCTGGCCTTCGGGCAGTACGCGCTGGACTGCTCGCTCGTGCCGCGCCTGCCGCAGGTCAGCTTCTCCGTGGGCGGGAGCACCTTCACGCTGGACGGACAGGACTACGTGCTGCGCGTGAGTGTACACTGTGCAAGACTCTGTTCAGTATCTTCGGTGATTACATATTTGAGCCCATGGGGTCCGAGTGCTCGCCGCCGCGTTTAGAGACATTGCTAAACGCCTAATCGATGCTTCTCAGGACCAGAAGGCTGGCTATTTTCTGGCCCAAAGAATAAGTATCGCCATCCAACGTGGCAACACAGCCAGTATTCTGGGAACCTTCCCAGTCAGCAATGACAAGGAGAATTTTTTAAACGATATTTTGTTCTTAATGTATATTGTAATTCTTATTGTAAATAAAAAGTATCTTCGATATTCTGACAAAAAGATTAGGTTTTGAAATTTACGTTTTTAATGTTGGAGTCTAGAATCTATGAAAAAGCAGGTTTTGAATTTTAAATGATACGACGTTAGTGGTACAAAACTAAATTCGTCGAAATATTAAAATTCGTACTTAATTATGTTCGTCATGTAGCCCATTTCCACAGATTATTGTCGTTCATATTTATTTAATCTTAGAACACAGGTACATAATATTGTATCCAAGATGTCACACAATAGTTCAGACACAAATCTAATGAAACCAAACAAAGACAAGCGCTTTAAATGGTAATACTCGTTTGTGACTTCATTGTACTTAACTGAGAGATATCAACTTGAGCGGAATGTGCACTTGCACGAGTATTTATAAACAACACGAGCACTGATTCGTTAAGGGCCCAGACCGCGCACGGATAAAGTCGATTTTGAGCGACAGCAGCGCTATTGTTGCCCGAATCATCCGACGGGCGGGTGAATGACCCAGAGAGCGCGATTTTGAAAATGTTTTGCGACAAACGTTCCACGTTGAGTTATTGTTATTGAAGTTGAATATTTACAGCATAACAAAAATGTTGAATTATTGGAAATAAACGACTGCCTATTTGTAAAATATTCCAAGAGTAGTTTTCGTTATAAAATGATCCTAATTACTAGATAAATAAATAAGAGTAGTTTGAGACACAATTTTTATGATTTTCTATTTATAATAAACAATCAAGAGCAGGTCCGGACTGACCTTTTTGTATTCTACTTACCTAAAATTCCAACTACGAGTACCTATGTATTTATTTGTAAATTTACTACCAAAGTTTATTCTTATTTCGTAAAATTTTCATTCAATAAAATAATTGCAAATTCAGTAGGAAGTACGGTCGAAATAACATCACGCCTTTCCTCGCTAGTGTTTATATCTACGCAAGGAAATGTGCCTATTGCGTAAACTCAACTTACGATCACCTCGCAATCTAAAAAATCTTCTAGGGTTGTACAAAAAATTGTCAATAAATGAAACACAAGTATAAAAATGGTTCATATAATTAAAAGTAAACAAAATATGAGTCGCCACGTAAAAAGCGTGCTAGGGTTGTACAAAAATTAGTTATAGACAAACATGAAATTTATAAATTATTCATATACTTAATTAAACGAAAGTAAACAATAACAAAATATGAGTTTAAGAGTTTCTAATGTTTTTTTCATTTTAATGATTACTGATCAAATTCTGATTTCTACTAATTTGATGATAAAATCAATTGCTATTGCAAAACCTATCAGAATGAAAATGTTACCAGCTGCCCGATTCACGTAATAAAAACCCTACGGTGTGCGTAGTGACTTAAAAATGTCACTTCGCACACTTTTTAACCGACTTAAAAAAAGAAGAAGATTCTCAATTCGCTGTATTTTTTGAACCGATTTTGATGATTTTTTATTTTTATTTGAAAGCTGGTGATGCCGTGTGGTCACATTTTAATTTCATTAGGATCGGACCTTGGGTTTACACCAGGTAACTCTTCAAAATCGTATAGGAATTGTATAGAAATTGAGCTATTGGAAGATTTATGACAATCCAAGACTAGATAAGTAAGTGCGTTATAAACAGAAAACCAAAAGGCGATTTCTAAGTTTCTAAGTTAAAACGACTTTTGAACTGGCGTGTTTACGTGAATCGACCGGCTGGGTAGTTAAGTTACCTCAGTCTCTTTCAAAATCATTAGACGTTCTTCTCTTTCAAAACACGTAAAGCTCTTTCTTTCCTCTCTTTCATAGCCTCTATGACATTGGGCGGGTCACGAATAGGCATGCTTCGTGACTGCCGAGGATCAACTAATTCTGGAAGGAGGCAATCGTAATAAAATATAACTAATTTCATCTCCATTTTCTCCTTCCAAAATTTGTCGTCCTTTTCCATAATATAAACTTTCATAGGTACAGTAGCACCAAACCAGATGCCAAGCATGCAAACGTTTCTTTTAGTTATATGTAGCTGTCCCTGAATTTGGAAATACCAGTAATGATTTTTATTTATGACATAACCCTTGGAAGCCTTGTCCTTAACCCAAAAGGTATGTTTGGCCATTGCTTCATCAAGAGTCATGCCAGCTAAAGAATGTGGGCACTTAATTTCAATTAAACCGTTTGCATAAATGCCATCTGGTGTAGTACCAAGAAATTCATATTGATCGTCGACGAACAAACCGCAACCTTGTATACTAATATTCTCTTGAATTTCTAACTGTCTAATTGCAGTTTCTTCGTTTTCGATACCGTACCGTACAGCAGGCAAACTGGAGATATTACTACCATAAACGATTTTACAAACAAGAGCAGCACAACTTGTGCTCTCTCGTTTTTTACAAACTTCCCCGAACGATGATGAGGTTAGTAATTTTCTCCTTGTACTCATCCACTCAGCACTACTTCTTTGCAAATGGGTCGACCTTTCAAGCTCCTCTCTTTCAGCACAAGACAACTTTAAATCAACTAAAAAAGATGACTTGGCTTTCTCATATAATTCTGGACTCAGATCAGGTTTTTCGCAGTTTGGTCCATAGTGAGCGTCTTTCGATACAGCGCTGTGGCTTTTTTTCAATCTTAATTTAGGTTTAGCAATTAAACGGTTTCTACGATTACTATTTTCCACTTTCGCGATCAAAGGATTAGGACTAGATTTAAATATGACTTCATGAGTTTTACTATGAATCGATCCCGTATTAAAAGACACAACAGCAGCTGCGCATCGGCCCGCATAAGAACCACGGGAAGAATAATTTACACGCTTACCCCCAACTAATTTGGCAATTACTCCGTTAAAACTTTCAACTATATTACTTGTGCAATTATGAATTAAACTTCTAGAATGATATGACAGTCTTTTACTTAAAATTTCTACCGCGTCCATTAATCCGCATCCAACAATTGCTGGAAGTAACCCAACAGGTTCTATTCGACGAGTGTCAGGTCTACAAAAATACTACTACAAAAATAATAAAAATAGGCCCCGACTGCTAAATACGCTATATTACAATGGTGTTGTTATTTATTTTTATTACACATTTTCATTTTTTAATCTGTCGGGTTTTAACATTTTTATTGTTTATTTATTTATATTCATAACTGACGAAGACAAATATAAAAGTGCAAAAGAATTCATACAATATTATGTTCGTGATGAACAGAAATTATAAATTTCCTTTACGCTATACGTATTGGTTTTTTATGGCGTCACTTATTCTATGTCACTCGGGCTTAGAAGACAATTCTAATGATACTAAAAACATTAAAATCGGTTCAATAATTTTGAACTTATCGTGCCACAAAGATATATTACTTAGTATACATACATACATACGTACACCAGTCGCGTAAAAGATAATATTTTACAAAAAAAATTCTAGTCGCGTAAAATACGAGATTTGAACGTGAATTTTCTTTTGAGAAAGTAATTGAGAAGTATGTGTTTGTCTCACAATGAAAATAATAAATATTGCAAAAAAAAACTGTAGGTACTGAGATTTTGTCTTCGCCCATCACTAGCTAGTTTGTTTATTTATGTAACAAGTCTACAAGAATTACGTATTCATTTTCAGTACTGGAAATATTATTCATCAATATCCACTTTTTATTTATTTTGTAATTTTTGTACAACCCTACGCCAGGCACGGCGCGCGCGCGCCCGTGCAATTTCTGATAGGAAACATACCTACTTCCACTTCCACATATTTAGACATGATGAACATGAAAACTAATAATACTGTAACTAATAATAGTGTAAGCAAACTCATTGCTTTGAAATACATAAATATATGAAAACTAATACTATATTATGTAATAAAATTTATTATTATGAAAATTGTTCCTATAGAAATTGACTTTATTACTTATATAGATATTGAAATTACGTAATTATTACCTACTGGACATTGTAATTTTTCTTCTTAGACTGACATACCTAATTGTGTACCTATCTAATTACATGTCAAATCAATATTTACATGCTGTTGTAGGTATATGTCTGAATCAGGCGATCTAAATCATTGTACCTATTTGCTTTGTAATGTACCTACCCTGTTCAAAATGCAAATAGATTATATTATTATTACTACTAAGACATGATAAGCATACACACAAATAAAAGTAATAAAACTAGGATTTTTACTTGACACTAACACAAATCTAGTAAATTTTTTCTAGGTATTTAGGACAAGACGTAGTCAAGTAGGCAGGTAAATAAATAAGTAGGGAGGAACTTACATTTTATTCCGAGATCTTTTGGCTTTCACGTTTTTATAATGCGTACTAAATTTTCTTTTCGCTGGCATGGCACTCAGCAAATTATCCTGCGAAAAGAGACCCTCGATTACCAATTACGTTTATGATACCTATTGCCTTTATCATGTTGAAAAATCTATGTATGTCGTGCAGAGAACTATATACCCCGCCAGTTCATATCTCGAGAAAATAAGGTGGGCAGGGCTTTGATTGTTTCAAGCCTGAATTGATACCTACTTTACAAGGTTCATAAAATGACCTACGCAACAAAGTAAATAATTTTGTATTTCTTACGATTTATATCTAGTTCCATCATGGTTTTCTTTCAGACTTTCATTATATCGGTACTTTCTATTTACTGAAAGTAAATTAGTTATAAAAATATTGTACTTACAGTTTTTCACAAAAAACACAAATTCACAACACGTAATTTTGCTGTAGCATCCGACACGCGTGGAGTCACTTTGAAATTCTATGGCGCACTGGCGATTAGTTGCGACGATCGTTCTATCGGGACGCGTTTGAATTTGCATACATTTTTCTATGGAGAATTTACGTAAAACATATCTAGATTTTAGGGCTTTAAAAGGGGAAGTCTTTGTTTGTAAAGGTACAAAAAAAAGTACATGGTTATATTTATTGGCTTTTTCAGTGTTCAAAAAGTGTTTCTTTTTATCAATTTGTGTTGATTTATTGGGTTAAATCTGAAAAATACGAAGGCAGGTTTTCGAATTTTTTCTCAATTTTGTGCGTTTGTTGACGTTTATTATATAACAACTACAGGGTTTTAAGAGTTAAAATTAGCACTAACATCATTTTTGGTCTTTCATTTTAATATATACAAATTATCGTTGTTATTAATCATATGTAAATAGGTTAAATATGAAAAATCGTAACACTCTTTTCGGTGATTTTCACGATCTGGGCCCTTAACCAAAACGCCATGTTGTTTACAGACGGTACGTCGGTCGACCCGGGGACACGGGGACACGGGGGCCCGGGGTCACGGGGACACGGGGACCCGGGGACCCGGGGAACTCTGATGGGAATAATGTGTAAAATAAGTGAATAATAAATGTCGTCTGTCTGTCTGTCTGACTGGATATCTATATATTTAATACGACAATTTGTCTGTCTGTCCGTCCGCCGCGTTTTTCAATTATAATTAATAATACATACATTTGCATGAAATATTTCAATATTCTCTTTTTTTATTTTTTTTATTTGAGTCGATACAAAGTTCGCTGGGATAACTAGTATTTTTTAAACAAATAACATTTTCTCAAATCGCATAAACGATGGTCTAGGAATCGTTCTTCCTGTGAAGAGAACAGTGACTCGCGCCGGCGCCCAGTGCAAGCCGGAGACCATCGTTTTTGAGACTTTTAGGGTACCGTACCCAAAGAGTAAAATGGAACCCTATTACTAAGGTTCCGCTGTCCATCCGTCCGTCCGTCCGTCTGTCAGCAGGTGGTATCTCATGAACCGTGATAGTTGGAAAGTTGAAATGTTCACAGATGATGTATTTCTGTTGCCTCTATAACAATAAATACTAAAAATCAGAATATAATAAATATTGAAGGGGCACTTCTTCGGGTTTCTTTGAATGATCAAACGTAACTTTTTAACTGTTTGAGCCGGAACCTTTTGTGCGCGAATCCGACTCGCACTTGGCCGGTTTATTAAAAATAGTTGGTATGTCTGTGTTGATGCGATGGTGCTGGTTCCGTAGGTGACGCAGTTCGGCAAGACTGTGTGTCTGTCCGGGTTCATGGGCCTGGACATCCCCCCCCCCAACGGGCCGCTGTGGATCCTGGGGGACGTGTTCATCGGCAAGTACTACACCGAGTTCGACGTCGCCAACAAGCGGCTCGGCTTCGCGCTTGCGGTCTAGCTGCCTGCGCGTGCGCCGTCGTACTAGCTAGGGTGAGAGGTCTGGAGGTAGACGTACGTCCGTTTGGACGTGCGTCACAAAGCTCCGCAGTCGTTTCTGTCGGATATTAATTTAGCAACGACTCTCTGTAACCATTTTTAAGTTTGTATTTCTGAAATAAATATTAATTTGTATAAATATGATATTGTTGTTGTTTTATTCTGTTTGTACGCGACACCACTTGACGTAACTTAGTGAGGACTATACCCTGTCTAGTAAGACTGGTAGGATCGACATTGAGACTCGAACGACTCGCATGTCGCCAACGCGTACGTCGCCCAGCTCCGTGTCACTACTTAGACAGGGTTAGACAGGGTCCAGGGTCCAGGGTCCTGGGTAAAGAACTACATCATTTAGTGATCTCCGACTCCGACGTCAACACTCCAACACTCACGTAACATCTATATCTATAGCAAATAGCAATGGTCACTGATCACTGGTCACTGGTTGTCGACAAGGACAAGCAAATGAGAAACACTCGCTGTACAGAAATAAAATTATATTAAATAAGCGGACGGCCGCGACTTTGCCCGCGGGAAAGTCTTATAACCTTCGACGAGCGCCACTCTATCCAGTGATGACAACAGCATGAAAATCGGTGCAGTAGTTTTTGAGTTTGTCGCGAACACGCGACGGAGGAGTTGCGGTTCCATGGTGATGGTGGAGGCGGCTGATTGGCTGAGCGGTTCCATGGTGGATGGTGGAGGCGGCTGATTGGCTGAGAGGTTCCATGGTGGATGGTGGAGGCGGCTGATTGGCTGAGCGGTTCCATGGTGATGGTGGAGGCGGCTGATTGGCTGAGCGGTTCCATGGTGGATGGTGGAGGCGGCTGATTGGCTGAGCGGTTCCATGGTGGATGGTGGAGGCGGCTGATTGGCTGAGCGGTTCCATGGTGATGGTGGAGGCGGCTGATTGGCTGAGCGGTTCCATGGTGGATGGTGGAGGCGGCTGATTGGCTGAGAGGTTCCATGGTGGATGGTGGAGGCGGCTGATTGGCTGAGCGGTTCCATGGTGATGGTGGAGGCGGCTGATTGGCTGAGCGGTTCCATGGTGGATGGTGGAGGCGGCTGATTGTCTGAGCGGTTCCATGGTGGATGGTGGAGGCGGCTGATTGGCTGAGCGGTTCCATGGTGATGGTGGAGGCGGCTGATTGGCTGAGCGGTTCCATGGTGGATGGTGGAGGCGGCTGATTGGCTGAGAGGTTCCATGGTGGATGGTGGAGGCGGCTGATTGGCTGAGCGGTTCCATGGTGATGGTGGAGGCGGCTGATTGGCTGAGCGGTTCCATGGTGGATGGTGGAGGCGGCTGATTGGCTGAGCGGTTCCATGGTGGATGGTGGAGGCGGCTGATTGGCTGAGCGGTTCCATGGTGATGGTGGAGGCGGCTGATTGGCTGAGCGGTTCCATGGTGGATGGTGGAGGCGGCTTATTGGCTGAGCGGTTCCATGGTGATGGTGAAGGCGGCTGATTGGCTGAGCGGTTCCATGGTGATGGTGGAGGCGGCTGATTGGCTGAGCGGTTCCATGGTGGATGGTGGAGGCGGCTGATTGGCTGAGCGGTTCCATGGTGATGGTGGAGGCGGCTGATTGGCTGAGCGGTTCCATGGTGGATGGTGGAGGCGGCTGATTGGCTGAGCGGTTCCATGGTGGATGGTGGAGGCGGCTGATTGGCTGAGCGGTTCCATGGTGGATGGTGGAGGCGGCTGATTGGCTGAGCGGTTCCATGGTGGATGGTGGAGGCGGCTGATTGGCTGAGCGGTTTCATGGTGGATGGTGGAGGCAGCTGATTGGCTGAGCGGTTCCATGGTGGATGGTGGAGGCGGCTGATTGGCTGAGCGGTTCCATGGTGGATGGTGGAGGCGGCAGGCGTACGATCCGAAATAACTCGAGTCGACCCTATGTTGGTAAAAGGTTCAGTGGATATTGATTCTAGAACTGGACTCACACAACTCTTCTGGTGGCACACACTTGCGTCAGTGGGATTATATTGACTGTATGCTTGAACTGCTCAGACTATACAGGGTGTCCCAAGACGTACTACGTGGAGGGAAAGTACCTTAATATTGTAGATAGACAAATTTACTGAAAGATGAGTTTATTTATTTTTAAAAACACATTTAACTGCATTTATATATTTTGAAAAATCACCTGTTTAAAGACTATTTGTTTCTAAGAAACTTACCATCTTAGATAAATGCAAGGCCATGAAATATTACATTTATAAAAGTATATCATCCAAACAAACATTTTTAGTAAAAATGTTTGCCCACATAACCGAGGGCTTTGCAGGGAACCTTTGCTGCTGTAATAACAAATGCTAGCGAGGATTAGTTCTAACAGAATTAGGACGTTTTTGCTTTGACCGGCACTTTCAAAAATTGTACCATAAATTTGGATTTTCTTTTATTTAAGGCTAGCGGTCGACCGCGACTTCGTCCGCGTGATAATTTGGTTTTTTTAATATCATTAAATTATTAAATTAAATAACACATTTTTTACCATTTCGTCGGTTCGAGGCCACTCAGGTGATTTTTCAAAAATCTACTAATGCAATTAACATTGTTGTTAAAATGAAATAGTTTCCTGTCAGTAAAATTGTCTAACTACAATATTTAAAGTACTTTCCCTCCATGAAGCATGGTCTTGGGACACACTGTATATATTTATAACGTCGGGCTGTCTGGCTGTACGAAGTTAGGGTGCGCTTACAGGAGGCTTATGTGTGTGGCGCGGTCGAGATGTAGCTGTGTAATGTACCTCTGTCTACTCCTTGAGGATATACAGGGTGTAACATTCATATGGGTCAGTATGGGAAAGTCTGAAACTATAAGACAAGAAGATTTGTTCTAAGGAACCATGTCATGTTCGTCACTTGGGGCCGGGGCTGGCCGAGTGTTGTAAAAGAACCGAGTCTTTTAGTCCTCATTTTGCGACTATAAGGTTTTTTTTCAGAACTCACGACTAATTAATCTTCTGAGTTCTGAGTCTTGAGTTCTTTTGAGTCTTTTCAGTTCTTTCATTCCTAAAATTTCTTGAGTCCTTAGATTTATTTTAAGTCCTTTCTTTTTTTCTTCAGTCCTTTGAGCTCTTTGAGTCCTTTAAGTTCTTTCAAGTTAAGACTTAGCGTTGGATCCACCTACCGCAGTTCTACCGAACTGACGGTACCAGTGTATCCAACGTGTAGTGGATCCAACGCTAACCTTAATAGCGCGATGTAGAAATTATGAATATGATATGAAGCAAAAATTCGATGTCGTCAGTAGTGGTCATCGTAGCTCAGTTGGTCAGAGCACTCCCCCTGTTAGGGAAAGGCCGTGGGTTCGAGTCCCGCCGATGACATCAGTTTTTGTGATCTATTTATAATTTCTTTCTTAATATGTAAATCATCGTCACGTTATTAACCGACTTCAAAAAAAAGGAAGAGATTCTCAAATCGTCTGAATGTTCTTTTTGTATTTTTTTCTCGGGTGTGTGTGTGCTTTCATTTTTCGTAATATGTATGTGAGATAGAAGAAGTGAGTCGGTTTTGTATTCTATCATTCACTCACACATTTTCATACTATGAACTTAAATAAAAAATCTGAAATCTAACTTCAAGTTTTTGATTTATTAAACATAATAAAATAAGGGTTCCATACATCCCTCCATGGGACCTGAAAGCGAGAGCCCTTGCGTCATTATTTCAATGGCACAAGGAGGCGCTGGAGAGGGACCACAGGCCTGCGACTCGAGAAATCGAGGACCAGCGGTCCCAACTCCGCCAGGATCTCGTGGAGACTTGGAGGGTGCGACTTGAGCAACCAAAGTGGGGAACCACCGTCATCGCGGCGGTGAGACCGATCATGGACGAGTGGCTGCAGATGCGGCATGGTGACCTCACGTATCGTGCGACGCATCAGATCGTTATCGGTCACACTCCGGTGTCAACACTGCGAGGTTTCTGACGACGACACCGCACTCCACACATTGGTGGAGTGCACAGCGTGGGCGAGTCAGCGCCGGGACCTCGTAGTGGGTCTGGGCGTGGATATCCTCTCGCTGGAAACCATGCTCCAAGCCATGGTCTCCAGCGCGAGTAGGTGGAACGCGGCCGTGTCCTTCTGCGAGCAAGTCATGCTCGCGAAGGAGGCGGCCGAGAGGGAGAGGGAGCGTACCCTCCCCGCTGAGTTCCGCAACCAGCGGCCAGGCCGCCGCAGGCTCATCTACGTCCAGGACAATCGACCTCCATGATCGGGGCCTGAGGACGGCAGGATAGCTAGCCGCCGTCCTTACAGAAGCAGGCTAGAAGGGTTGCGTGCTCCGGGGCCCTTGCCCCACAGCACGCAACCAGATTCACTCACCGACGCGGGATAAAACCCAACCCCTACGACGCGGGATTTTCATTTCGACCAAACCCCCGAAGAGGCCACGTGCGTGGCAAAAGTCCGCCGGGCGCCACTGAAAATACCTTAGTGTCACCAGAGACGCCCGCAGCAATGGACACGGGAGTGGCCGCGGGCTCGCGGAATTGAAAAAAAAGAAAAAGAAAAGGGTTCCATATATGCCTGGCAATACAAATCAGGAAGGAACATTTAATAACTGAAGTTGGTGGATATAACTTCTCCACGTCTTGAATCTTGATATTGTTGTAGCTATCCAGATCTACGTTGCGAATCGGTAGCAAATGCTCAGTTCAGTACTCTTTGAAAGAAATGACTCAGTCGCGAGTTCTTTTCGTAAGACTGAGCCCTTTTTTAAAAGGACTCAAGTTGCTAGTTCTTTTCAGGAAAGCTAAGTGTTTATTTAAAGGACTTAGTTTTGAGCTCTTTTGTAAAGAGTGAGCTGTTTTAAAAGACTCCTTCTCGAGTTCTCTTTGGCAAGACTGGGAGTCTATTTTAAGAAGACAAAAAAATCAGAGAGGTTTGTGCTTTTACTTATTCTTTCTTGACTTGAGTCTTCAAAAAAAGATTCAAGTCTCAATACTAGGACTATAAAACTCAGTTCTTTTACAACACTCTGGCGGTTGTAGGATAGATGGTTCGGCACTTGGGGCCGGGGCTGGCTGTTGTGGGATAGATGGTTCGTCACTTGGGGCCGGGGCTGGCTGTTGTGGGATAGATGGTTCGTCACTTGGGGCCGGGGCTGGCTGTTGTGGGATAGATGGTTCGTCACTTGGGGCCGGGGCTGGCTGTTGTGGGATAGATGGTTCGGCACTTGGGGCCGGGGCTGGCTGTTGTGGGATAGATGGTTCGTCACTTGGGGCCGGGGCTGGCTGTTGTGGGATAGATGGTTCGTTAAAAGTTCTATTTAGCGTAAAAATCTAAAATATTTATTAGCGACTTCTAAACATAGCAGGAATGGTACAACGTTCAATGGAAACGATATTGCTTTAATTTCATAATTAAATACTATTTATTTAAATAAAAGTAAGTAAAATAGATCGTCCATACATAAATTATAATTACATTATTCTGATAGAACATCTGATGTACAACTCCGCCTGCTCTCCCCTACCCTATATATACTCGTACTATATACTAGACACTAGACACTTATGTATACAACAACCGACTCGACACACACACTGCACTGCACTGCACTGCACTACGCGAGTCCCAGTTTATGTCTTTTCCTGACCTTCTTGACGTAAGCTTCGACCAGCGCCTGGATCTTGGCGGGATTGATCTCGCCCGTCTTGTTGTGACATATCTGTAAACAAACAGACAAACATGTTCTTCACACTCACACTAGATTCACCGATATAGTCCATCATATCATATATCTACGAAGCAATTTACCGTCAGATATACCTGACCGGATGCAAATTCGCATGGTGGCCCACAGGTAAGATCGCAACAGTCGACTGTAGAGACTAAAACGGGAATGAACTGATGCGATTGTATGTGCTCCAATCCGTTCAGATCAACTCTCTCAGTTTAATCAAATCCGATCAAGTGTCAACAGGTGCACCGAGTACCTACAGCTGAAAATGATTGTTCATTATAAAAGACACAAACCTCAAATATACCACTAATACAATACATGACATTCATACTATTCCTAGATTATAACTCATAAATATTACAGACAAGCTGTCCCGGCGAACTTCGTACCGCATCAATTATTCTAATGTTCCGCACAACTTTTTTTGTCTTCCATAAGATCCTTCTCCTGGTAATTACGAACACAACAAAAAAAGAATTAGCGAAATCGGTCCAGCCGTTCACGCGTGATGGCGTGACCAAGGGAAATAGGGATTAATTTTTATATATAGAGTTATATAGCTACCTACGTCAATATAATATCAAAGGCTCGGTGCATCTCTTTGGTAGTGTAATGGGTATTAAAAATACCCTTGACACCACCGGTGGTGCAAGACGGCGGTGTCAAGGGTCCTTCACGCAATTCAATATTGAATCCATTGTATAGTGAAGCTACCTGGTAGCTGAGGAGGGTCTAGTGTTCCTAGAGTCAGTGTACCTTGTACATTGTATAGTGAAGCTACCTGGTAGCAGAGGAGGGTCTAGTGTTCCTAGAGTCAGTGTACCTTGTACATTGTATAGTGAAGCTACCTGGTAGCAGAGGAGGGTCTAGTGTTCCTAGAGTCAGTGTACCTTGTACATTGTATAGTGAAGCTACGTGGTAGCAGAGGAGGGTCTAGTGTTCCTAGAGTCAGTGTACCTTGTACATTGTATAGTGAAGCTACCTGGTAGCAGAGGAGGGTCTAGTGTTCCTAGAGTCAGTGTACCTTGTACATTGTATAGTGAAGCTACGTGGTAGCAGAGGAGGGTCTAGTGTTCCTAGAGTCAGTGTACCTTGTACATTGTATAGTGAAGCTACCTGGTAGCAGAGGAGGGTCTAGTGTTCCTAGAGTCAGTGTACCTTGTACATTGTATAGTGAAGCTACGTGGTAGCAGAGGAGGGTCTAGTGTTCCTAGAGTCAGTGTACCTTGTACATTGTATAGTGAAGCTACCTGGTAGCAGAGGAGGGTCTAGTGTTCCTAGAGTCAGTGTACCTTGTACATTGTATAGTGAAGCTACGTGGTAGCAGAGGAGGGTCTAGTGTTCCTAGAGTCAGTGTACCTTGTACATTGTATAGTGAAGCTACCTGGTAGCAGAGGAGGGTCTAGTGTTCCTAGAGTCAGTGTACCTTGTACATTGTATAGTGAAGCTACGTGGTAGCAGAGGAGGGTCTAGTGTTCCTAGAGTCAGTGTACCTTGTACATTGTATAGTGAAGCTACGTGGTAGCAGAGGAGGGTCTAGTGTTCCTAGAGTCAGTGTACCTTGTACATTGTATAGTGAAGCTACCTGGTAGCAGAGGAGGGTCTAGTGTTCCTAGAGTCAGTGTACCTTGTACATTGTATAGTGAAGCTACGTGGTAGCAGAGGAGGGTCTAGTGTTCCTAGAGTCAGTGTACCTTGTACATTGTATAGTGAAGCTACCTGGTAGCAGAGGAGGGTCTAGTGTTCCTAGAGTCAGTGTACCTTGTACATTGTATAGTGAAGCTACCTGGTAGCAGAGGAGGGTCTAGTGTTCCTAGAGTCAGTGTACCTTGTACATTGTATAGTGAAGCTACCTGGTAGCAGAGGAGGGTCTAGTGTTCCTAGAGTCAGTGTACCTTGTACATTGTATAGTGAAGCTACCTGGTAGCAGAGGAGGGTCTAGTGTTCCTAGAGTCAGTGTACCTTGTACATTGTATAGTGAAGCTACGTGGTAGCAGAGGAGGGTCTAGTGTTCCTAGAGTCAGTGTACCTTGTACATTGTATAGTGAAGCTACCTGGTAGCAGAGGAGGGTCTAGTGTTCCTAGAGTCAGTGTACCTTGTACATTGTATAGTGAAGCTACGTGGTAGCAGAGGAGGGTCTAGTGTTCCTAGAGTCAGTGTACCTTGTACATTGTATAGTGAAGCTACCTGGTAGCAGAGGAGGGTCTAGTGTTCCTAGAGTCAGTGTACCTTGTACATTGTATAGTGAAGCTACGTGGTAGCAGAGGAGGGTCTAGTGTTCCTAGAGTCAGTGTACCTTGTACATTGTATAGTGAAGCTACCTGGTAGCAGAGGAGGGTCTAGTGTTCCTAGAGTCAGTGTACCTTGTACATTGTATAGTGAAGCTACCTGGTAGCAGAGGAGGGTCTAGTGTTCCTAGAGTCAGTGTACCTTGTACATTGTATAGTGAAGCTACGTGGTAGCAGAGGAGGGTCTAGTGTTCCTAGAGTCAGTGTACCTTGTACATTGTATAGTGAAGCTACCTGGTAGCAGAGGAGGGTCTAGTGTTCCTAGAGTCAGTGTACCTTGTACATTGTATAGTGAAGCTACGTGGTAGCAGAGGAGGGTCTAGTGTTCCTAGAGTCAGTGTACCTTGTACATTGTATAGTGAAGCTACCTGGTAGCAGAGGAGGGTCTAGTGTTCCTAGAGTCAGTGTACCTTGTACATTGTATAGTGAAGCTACGTGGTAGCAGAGGAGGGTCTAGTGTTCCTAGAGTCAGTGTACCTTGTACATTGTATAGTGAAGCTACCTGGTAGCAGAGGAGGGTCTAGTGTTCCTAGAGTCAGTGTACCTTGTACATTGTATAGTGAAGCTACGTGGTAGCAGAGGAGGGTCTAGTGTTCCTAGAGTCAGTGTACCTTGTACATTGTATAGTGAAGCTACCTGGTAGCAGAGGAGGGTCTAGTGTTCCTAGAGTCAGTGTACCTTGTACATTGTATAGTGAAGCTACGTGGTAGCAGAGGAGGGTCTAGTGTTCCTAGAGTCAGTGTACCTTGTACATTGTATAGTGAAGCTACCTGGTAGCAGAGGAGGGTCTAGTGTTCCTAGAGTCAGTGTACCTTGTACATTGTATAGTGAAGCTACGTGGTAGCAGAGGAGGGTCTAGTGTTCCTAGAGTCAGTGTACCTTGTACATTGTATAGTGAAGCTACCTGGTAGCAGAGGAGGGTCTAGTGTTCCTAGAGTCAGTGTACCTTGTACATTGTATAGTGAAGCTACGTGGTAGCAGAGGAGGGTCTAGTGTTCCTAGAGTCAGTGTACCTTGTACATTGTATAGTGAAGCTACGTGGTAGCAGAGGAGGGTCTAGTGTTCCTAGAGTCAGTGTACCTTGTACATTGTATAGTGAAGCTACCTGGTAGCAGAGGAGGGTCTAGTGTTCCTAGAGTCAGTGTACCTTGTACATTGTATAGTGAAGCTACGTGGTAGCAGAGGAGGGTCTAGTGTTCCTAGAGTCAGTGTACCTTGTACATTGTATAGTGAAGCTACCTGGTAGCAGAGGAGGGTCTAGTGTTCCTAGAGTCAGTGTACCTTGTACATTGTATAGTGAAGCTACCTGGTAGCAGAGGAGGGTCTAGTGTTCCTAGAGTCAGTGTACCTTGTACATTGTATAGTGAAGCTACCTGGTAGCAGAGGAGGGTCTAGTGTTCCTAGAGTCAGTGTACCTTGTACATTGTATAGTGAAGCTACCTGGTAGCAGAGGAGGGTCTAGTGTTCCTAGAGTCAGTGTACCTTGTACATTGTATAGTGAAGCTACGTGGTAGCAGAGGAGGGTCTAGTGTTCCTAGAGTCAGTGTACCTTGTACATTGTATAGTGAAGCTACGTGGTAGCAGAGGAGGGTCTAGTGTTCCTAGAGTCAGTGTACCTTGTACATTGTATAGTGAAGCTACCTGGTAGCAGAGGAGGGTCTAGTGTTCCTAGAGTCAGTGTACCTTGTACATTGTATAGTGAAGCTACGTGGTAGCAGAGGAGGGTCTAGTGTTCCTAGAGTCAGTGTACCTTGTACATTGTATAGTGAAGCTACCTGGTAGCAGAGGAGGGTCTAGTGTTCCTAGAGTCAGTGTACCTTGTACATTGTATAGTGAAGCTACGTGGTAGCAGAGGAGGGTCTAGTGTTCCTAGAGTCAGTGTACCTTGTACATTGTATAGTGAAGCTACGTGGTAGCAGAGGAGGGTCTAGTGTTCCTAGAGTCAGTGTACCTTGTACATTGTATAGTGAAGCTACCTGGTAGCAGAGGAGGGTCTAGTGTTCCTAGAGTCAGTGTACCTTGTACATTGTATAGTGAAGCTACGTGGTAGCAGAGGAGGGTCTAGTGTTCCTAGAGTCAGTGTACCTTGTACATTGTATAGTGAAGCTACCTGGTAGCAGAGGAGGGTCTAGTGTTCCTAGAGTCAGTGTACCTTGTACATTGTATAGTGAAGCTACCTGGTAGCAGAGGAGGGTCTAGTGTTCCTAGAGTCAGTGTACCTTGTACATTGTATAGTGAAGCTACCTGGTAGCAGAGGAGGGTCTAGTGTTCCTAGAGTCAGTGTACCTTGTACATTGTATAGTGAAGCTACCTGGTAGCAGAGGAGGGTCTAGTGTTCCTAGAGTCAGTGTACCTTGTACATTGTATAGTGAAGCTACGTGGTAGCAGAGGAGGGTCTAGTGTTCCTAGAGTCAGTGTACCTTGTACATTGTATAGTGAAGCTACGTGGTAGCAGAGGAGGGTCTAGTGTTCCTAGAGTCAGTGTACCTTGTACATTGTATAGTGAAGCTACCTGGTAGCAGAGGAGGGTCTAGTGTTCCTAGAGTCAGTGTACCTTGTACATTGTATAGTGAAGCTACCTGGTAGCAGAGGAGGGTCTAGTGTTCCTAGAGTCAGTGTACCTTGTACATTGTATAGTGAAGCTACCTGGTAGCAGAGGAGGGTCTAGTGTTCCTAGAGTCAGTGTACCTTGTACATTGTATAGTGAAGCTACCTGGTAGCAGAGGAGGGTCTAGTGTTCCTAGAGTCAGTGTACCTTGTACATTGTATAGTGAAGCTACCGTGGTAGCAGAGGAGGGTCTAGTGTTCCTAGAGTCAGTGTACCTTGTACATTGTATAGTGAAGCTACCTGGTAGCAGAGGAGGGTCTAGTGTTCCTAGAGTCAGTGTACCTTGTACATTGTATAGTGAAGCTACCTGGTAGCAGAGGAGGGTCTAGTGTTCCTAGAGTCAGTGTACCTTGTACATTGTATAGTGAAGCTACCTGGTAGCAGAGGAGGGTCTAGTGTTCCTAGAGTCAGTGTACCTTGTACATTGTATAGTGAAGCTACCTGGTAGCAGAGGAGGGTCTAGTGTTCCTAGAGTCAGTGTACCTTGTACATTGTATAGTGAAGCTACCTGGTAGCAGAGGAGGGTCTAGTGTTCCTAGAGTCAGTGTACCTTGTACATTGTATAGTGAAGCTACCTGGTAGCAGAGGAGGGTCTAGTGTTCCTAGAGTCAGTGTACCTTGTACATTGTATAGTGAAGCTACGTGGTAGCAGAGGAGGGTCTAGTGTTCCTAGAGTCAGTGTACCTTGTACATTGTATAGTGAAGCTACGTGGTAGCAGAGGAGGGTCTAGTGTTCCTAGAGTCAGTGTACCTTGTACATTGTATAGTGAAGCTACCTGGTAGCAGAGGAGGGTCTAGTGTTCCTAGAGTCAGTGTACCTTGTACATTGTATAGTGAAGCTACCTGGTAGCAGAGGAGGGTCTAGTGTTCCTAGAGTCAGTGTACCTTGTACATTGTATAGTGAAGCTACGTGGTAGCAGAGGAGGGTCTAGTGTTCCTAGAGTCAGTGTACCTTGTACATTGTATAGTGAAGCTACGTGGTAGCAGAGGAGGGTCTAGTGTTCCTAGAGTCAGTGTACCTTGTACATTGTATAGTGAAGCTACGTGGTAGCAGAGGAGGGTCTAGTGTTCCTAGAGTCAGTGTACCTTGTACATTGTATAGTGAAGCTACCTGGTAGCAGAGGAGGGTCTAGTGTTCCTAGAGTCAGTGTACCTTGTACATTGTATAGTGAAGCTACCTGGTAGCAGAGGAGGGTCTAGTGTTCCTAGAGTCAGTGTACCTTGTACATTGTATAGTGAAGCTACCTGGTAGCAGAGGAGGGTCTAGTGTTCCTAGAGTCAGTGTACCTTGTACATTGTATAGTGAAGCTACCTGGTAGCAGAGGAGGGTCTAGTGTTCCTAGAGTCAGTGTACCTTGTACATTGTATAGTGAAGCTACCGTGGTAGCAGAGGAGGGTCTAGTGTTCCTAGAGTCAGTGTACCTTGTACATTGTATAGTGAAGCTACCTGGTAGCAGAGGAGGGTCTAGTGTTCCTAGAGTCAGTGTACCTTGTACATTGTATAGTGAAGCTACCTGGTAGCAGAGGAGGGTCTAGTGTTCCTAGAGTCAGTGTACCTTGTACATTGTATAGTGAAGCTACGTGGTAGCAGAGGAGGGTCTAGTGTTCCTAGAGTCAGTGTACCTTGTACATTGTATAGTGAAGCTACGTGGTAGCAGAGGAGGGTCTAGTGTTCCTAGAGTCAGTGTACCTTGTACATTGTATAGTGAAGCTACCTGGTAGCAGAGGAGGGTCTAGTGTTCCTAGAGTCAGTGTACCTTGTACATTGTATAGTGAAGCTACCGTGGTAGCAGAGGAGGGTCTAGTGTTCCTAGAGTCAGTGTACCTTGTACATTGTATAGTGAAGCTACGTGGTAGCAGAGGAGGGTCTAGTGTTCCTAGAGTCAGTGTACCTTGTACATTGTATAGTGAAGCTACCTGGTAGCAGAGGAGGGTCTAGTGTTCCTAGAGTCAGTGTACCTTGTACATTGTATAGTGAAGCTACCTGGTAGCAGAGGAGGGTCTAGTGTTCCTAGAGTCAGTGTACCTTGTACATTGTATAGTGAAGCTACCGTGGTAGCAGAGGAGGGTCTAGTGTTCCTAGAGTCAGTGTACCTTGTACATTGTATAGTGAAGCTACCTGGTAGCAGAGGAGGGTCTAGTGTTCCTAGAGTCAGTGTACCTTGTACATTGTATAGTGAAGCTACGTGGTAGCAGAGGAGGGTCTAGTGTTCCTAGAGTCAGTGTACCTTGTACATTGTATAGTGAAGCTACGTGGTAGCAGAGGAGGGTCTAGTGTTCCTAGAGTCAGTGTACCTTGTACATTGTATAGTGAAGCTACCGTGGTAGCAGAGGAGGGTCTAGTGTTCCTAGAGTCAGTGTACCTTGTACATTGTATAGTGAAGCTACCTGGTAGCAGAGGAGGGTCTAGTGTTCCTAGAGTCAGTGTACCTTGTACATTGTATAGTGAAGCTACGTGGTAGCAGAGGAGGGTCTAGTGTTCCTAGAGTCAGTGTACCTTGTACATTGTATAGTGAAGCTACGTGGTAGCAGAGGAGGGTCTAGTGTTCCTAGAGTCAGTGTACCTTGTACATTGTATAGTGAAGCTACCTGGTAGCAGAGGAGGGTCTAGTGTTCCTAGAGTCAGTGTACCTTGTACATTGTATAGTGAAGCTACGTGGTAGCAGAGGAGGGTCTAGTGTTCCTAGAGTCAGTGTACCTTGTACATTGTATAGTGAAGCTACCTGGTAGCAGAGGAGGGTCTAGTGTTCCTAGAGTCAGTGTACCTTGTACATTGTATAGTGAAGCTACGTGGTAGCAGAGGAGGGTCTAGTGTTCCTAGAGTCAGTGTACCTTGTACATTGTATAGTGAAGCTACCTGGTAGCAGAGGAGGGTCTAGTGTTCCTAGAGTCAGTGTACCTTGTACATTGTATAGTGAAGCTACCGTGGTAGCAGAGGAGGGTCTAGTGTTCCTAGAGTCAGTGTACCTTGTACATTGTATAGTGAAGCTACGCTGGTAGCAGAGGAGGGTCTAGTGTTCCTAGAGTCAGTGTACCTTGTACATTGTATAGTGAAGCTACCGTTGGTAGCAGAGGAGGGTCTAGTGTTCCTAGAGTCAGTGTA